>KV004573.1:46285-75754 GCA_001598015.1 Dorcoceras hygrometricum
GTAAAATCATATTCTAATTACGAAATCGTATTTTATAATAAAATCGCATTTTGCCGATAAAACAAATTTTAATCAACAAAATCATATTTTATTACAAAATCATATTTCATAATTAAAATCATATTTTACTAATTTTAATTGTATCAAATTGGGTTTAAAACAATTTTAGGCCCAAAAACTTAAAATTTCAAAATCGATCAAAATCGGGCCCGGCATCGCATACCGGCCCGAAACTTCACGGGCTGCCCGGGACGGGCCCGAACCAAACCCTAAAAGAATTCAGACAAGCCGTCACGACATCGCCGGAAACTCGCCGGAGCATCGCCGGAGCATCGCCGGAGCGGCGGCCGGCCGGCGGCCACCATAGGAAATCACGTGCGCCGCAAGGGCGCACGCGGGCGCACGGCAGCGCGCATCCAGCGGCGTGCAACGCCTCGACCAGCGCCGCTCTCATCGCACCACAACGCGACGGTCGTGCAAGAGGGAGGCGCGCAGCGATGCGCGACAGATCGCGCGAGGCAGCGCCCATCGTCGCAACGGCCGGCCACCAAAATTGCGACGTCTCGCGGGCGACGAAGCGCGACATCTCGCGCGACACGGCGCCATTCGATCGGCCAGCAGCGGCGCTAGAGCGTCGGACAGCGACGCAATCTTCGCGGTGAGCGCGCGGCCTCTCGCGCGGCGAGCGCGCGGCCAGCGTGCGTCCAGCGCGTGCATTGGTGCTTGTCGTGGCTCGGCCGCGTGCGGCGGCGCCGATCAATCGACGTGCGACGATATTTCGGCCATCTTGATCTGAAATTCATAGGTTAGATACAATTCAGGCAATACATATTGATAAGATCCGGAGAAACACTGGCTCTGATACCACTGTTGGGGATCCGGATCCGCCCCCCGGCACGGCAGCGGAAGAACAATAGAATGAAAGCCGGGAGACGATCAATACGAAAATTCAAAAACAAACTACGACATTCATAGGATGTTTAAGCGGATTACCTTGCTGGCACTTGTGCCTGGCTCCAACCGGTGTTTCAAGAACCCGGCTCTTCTCGGTAGACTGCGATAGTTTACGCCAATCCGGTCCACGACCAGATCTGAGACTTCTTCGTCAGGCTGCACTAGAAGTCCTGATGAGATCAGCACGAACGGATTCTCCTCGTCGAATTGGCCGGAAACAATTTTCCGACGAAGACGGCGGCGGCGCGTGGAGGCTGCGGCGGCGGCGGCTTGAGAGAGGAGAGGGGGCGGCGGTTAGAAGACTAGGTTTAGGGTTGCAACAATGTGTCAAGTAAGTTACAATGAAGTCATTAAGTCTAATTAAATAGACTTAATGATGGACTTGGACCGGCCCAACGGGCCCGGGTCCAAATGACGATATCCATCGCTGCGACTTCATCGTAACTCCGATCGTCGATCAGATCGGACCGATCGATTCAGTTTCTGAAACTGAATATTATGATCTGAAAAACCTTTTTTCAGAACCCCAGTGCAAAAAGACCGTTTTGCCCCTCAACAGCGGCAAACCCCGGTTTGACCCCTGTTGACTTTTAGGAAGTCGCACTTCCCAAATTCCTCTTCTCGTGCTCAACACATTGAGCTGAGTATCCGTGCGAGAATCTCGAATCCAGTACTTGTGTGACCCTCAATGGTTCAGGGATACAACTAGCCGTGGGCCCACGACCATTGTGGCTCCGGAATCACAATTCCGGACCTGCCCAACGGATCATGGTAAAGCGTCTAGCAACATCGCCCCATGATCCCCTAGGTATCACTGATAGTGCCTGCAAGAACCAGTCGGTCGTGGTTAGCGTACAGTACGGTCCTTTCAATCCATATATCCCGATCAGATCAACGACCATTGGTAAATCGAGAGTCGCTATAGATCCGATAGCTATGCATACATCTTGGAGATTAAATAGTGACATCGCGAGTGTAACTAGGTAAACACATTTACCTAAAACACTTATAGTACTCTGGCCAGAGATTTATACACTATTATCCCCTCAGATCCCAAAAAATATAAATTTGTATCAAATTCGATAGCATAGCATATCCACGCATATAAGCGAGCGGTGAATCCTCGACAACGAAGCATCGACTCCTACATGCATCGGGGTCTCATCCAATCCCGCCGCCTAATGACCCCAAGTGAGTCGGCAAACGGGTCAAATTGAGACAACTATCATGTAGAGTCTCAATGACGTTTCGAGTCGTGAGGACTAATCAGTACAACCAAGATCTCGGACTTTTCCACTCTACAAATGATAACCACTTGGAAAGTCCGAACGAGGGTAGTTCGATAGATCACCAGATCACTATCTATCTGCATGCTTAGAACATCACAATCTTCCCTACCAATGAAACATGGTACTTCGCATCGCAGATACTAGTCTCAAGCTCGGGCGGCCTTATCCTCATTTTGACGGCCCTATCGACTAGGAACTAATTCAGAATACACAGTGACTATTAGATGTGTTTCATGATAGCCGTCATACCCACTATCACATCTAACATACACTATGGTGCATTCTAGGTCTTTATCCAACACAATTGTTAACATTATATAAACATAATGAAGATAAAGAATGCCATAAACAAATGCGAATATCATATATAAAGACTGTCATATACAAGTGTCTATAAACCCACACGCCACAAGTTGGCTAGATGGGCATCTACTCTAACAAAAACTCCATATGAGATATGGATGGGCAAGCCGCCGAAGTACTCATACTTGAGGATTTGGGGATGTCCTGCTTATGTGAAGCAGACAGTGGTAGATAAGCTGGATAATAGATCCATCTTATGCTACTTCATTTGATATCCAAAGAATTCTATTGGATACTGCTTCTACTATCCCAATGAAACAAAAGTGTTTGTTTCTAGAAATGCCACCTTTCTGGAAAAGGAATTTCTACTTGATAGAAAAGGCAAGATAGTAGAACTTGAAGAGGTTTGAGAGCCAACTGAAGTACCAAGTGATTCTCCCGCACCTCAAGAGTCAATCCTTGATATGGACACACCTAGGAGATCTGAAAGGGTTCCTAGCGCTCCTGTTAGATATGGTTTCCTCCTTGAAGATGATCAAAGTGATCAAACTGTTGGATGTGATCCAAGAACCTTCAAGGAGGCAATTTTCGATGCTGATTCTAATTTATGGCTTGAAGCAATGCAATCTGAGATTGACTCAATGCATTCAAACCAAGTTTGGACTCTTGTGAATCCTCCCGAAGAAATAGTTCCTATTGGGTGTAAATGGATATACAAGAGAAAACTTGGGCTTGATGGTAAGGTCCTGACCTATAAGGCGCGACTGGTCGTGAAAGATTATACTCAAAGACAAGGTGTTGACTATGATGAAACTTTTTCACCAGTTGCAATGTTCAAGTCAATTAGAATTCTACTAGCCATAGCCGCATGATACGACTATGAGATATGAAAAATGGAATACAAGAGAAAACTTGGGCTTGATGGTAAGGTCCTGACCTATAAGGCGCGACTGGTCGTGAAAGATTATACTCAAAGACAAGGTGTTGACTATGATGAAACTTTTTCACCAGTTGCAATGTTCAAGTCAATTAGAATTCTACTAGCCATAGCCGCATGATACGACTATGAGATATGAAAAATGGATGTGAAAACTGCATTCCTTAATGGAAACATTAAGGAAGAGATCTATATGACGCAGCCTGAGGGTTTCACATCTGTGGGAAGTGAGCATAAAGTATGCAAACTTCAGAGATCAATCTACGATCTCAAACAAGCATCGAGAAGTTGGAACCTGAGATTTGATGAAGCAATTAAAGAATTTGGTTTCATCAAGAATCCCGAGGAGCCATGTGTGTATAAGAAGGTAGTTAAAAATGCGGTGACATTCCTTGTACTTTATGTTGATGACATTCTACTCATTGGAAATGACGTAGGAATGCTGCAGTCAACTAAAGTATGGTTGTCTAGTAGATTCTCGATGAAGGACATGGGTGAAGCATCCTGTATTCTAGGAATATAGATCTATAGAGATAGATCAAAAAGGATGCTCGGACTCACCCAAGAGACCTACATCGATACCATACTTAAGCGGTTCTCAATGGAAGAGTCCAAGAGAGGACACATGCCTATGTGCCACGGGGTCACTCTATCTAAGTTTATGTGTCCGAAGACTGATGAGGAGATAGAGAGTATGACAAGTGTGCCATATGTCTCGACAATATGTAGTATTATGTATGGTATGATCTCAACTAGACCGGATGTCCCATATGCTCTGAGTCTTACGAGCCGCTACGAAGCAAATCCCGGCTAAATACATTGGAAGGCCGTGAAAAATATTCTTAAGTACTTACGAAGGACTAAGAATATGTTCGTGGTCTATGGGGGTGGTGAACTAAAATTGAAAGGCTATACTAATTCTAGCTTCCAATGCGATGTGGACGATTCGAAGTCGACCTCTGGAATTGTATTCATGCTCAATGGTGGTGCTGTCTCTTGGAAGAGTTCCAAACAAGACACCATCGTGGATTCAACCACTGAGGCCGAGTACATCGCAGCATCAGCTGCTGCTAAAGAGGCGGTTTGGATAAGGAATTTCGTCCAAGAGTTGGGCGTAATCCCTGAAGGAGTTGGTCTAGTCCCGTGTACTGTGACAACACAGGTGCCGTTGCGCAAGCAAAGGAACCTAGGTCTCACCAAAGATCCAAACATATACTGTGGAAATACCACATAATCCGGGATATTGTGGCTAGAGGTGACATAGCAGTTGAGAGAGTCGCCTCTGTAGACAACATTGCTGATCCACTTACGAAGCCCTTGCCAGGCCCGTTGTTTGAACAACATCGCGAAGCAATAGGACTACGCATTATGAGTAGTTGGCTTTAGGGCAAGTGGGAGATTGTTAAAGTAGGTGCCCAACTATCCAACTTGTGACGTGTGGGCTTTTGATGACTCTTTGTGTAAAACAATCTTTTTTTATGAAATTCGCATTTTATATATGGCATTCTTTATCATCATTATTTTATAATATTAACAATTGTGTTGGATAAAGACCTAGAATGCACCATAGTGTATGTTAGATGTGATAGTGGATATGATGGCTATCATGAAACACATCTAATAGTCACTGTATATTCTGAACTTGTTCCTAATCGATTGGGCCGTCAAAATGAGGATAAGGCCGCCCGAGTTTGGGACTAGCATCTGCGATGTGAAGTGTTGGTCCGGATAGTAAGGATCAAAACGATCAGCAGGCGCGCATTTAAAATACTTTAGAGAATTTTGCGCTGCTGATACAAACTGGAGGTGCAATACCTCGTTGTTCTTGAACATATAATAAAATACACGATGAAGAGCACCGGAGACAGATCTGGTATGATTTAAAAATCATGCGGAAAATACCAGAACTGAATCTTATATTTTAAAAACAACTCAAACAGATTTATGTACAACATAAATCTGTTCGAGACTTGTGTGCTTGTGTGCTGCTGTATGCAATGCGATGCTAAGAATAAGCAAGTGCTGATTTCTGTTTATGCGATGTGTGTGTGCTGAAAGCTAAAGTAAAGCGAATGCTGAATGAAAAACAGAACACGATACAAAACACAGCAGGTTTGTTTATGGAAGTTCGGACTTCAATGTCCTACATCTCCCCTTCTTCCACCTCGGAAGGCTCCACTAGAAGATTTGATCTTACAACTGCGTGTACAGACCCAATCCCACAACCAGCAGCTGTGAGAACTCCTAGACTCCTCAACTGCACAACAGCCGCAACTGTGTGACTGACTACATACACATGAGTTTTACGTCTTCGTGCTTGGACGGTAACTGTAAACAGATTTCGAGGTTCATTCACAAACAGATGTGAACGAATCTCGGTGTGTGAGATTGATACAATGAAATCGCTCAACTCTCTGTTTTTCTCACACACGAGGGACATGCTCTAGCAAGCTAATCTAGACTCAGCAATCGACTCTCGTGAAAAGCTCTTCTCTAATGGCGGTCGATTGCTTCGTCTATCTTTTCATCTTTCCCTCTGCTGGTGCACTGTGCAATTGACTTATTCTCTGCGATAGCTTCACAGTGACCAACCTCTCGAACACTCGAACTCTCGTCATCTTCTTCAATGGCGCTCCTTCGCATATAAAGCCTCTGTAGAAATTAATCCCGTTGGACACAACTTCTTCCCATTTGAAATGTGTCTTGTAAAGTACCGACAGGGAATAGTACTTGCGTCCTTTTCTTTTGCAGGCTTCTTGTCGTTTTCGTTATTTGAATTGAGCTCAGCAGTTAACATCCAGCTTTGATAACTCTTCGAACTCTTCGTAAGTTGTCAACTGCTTCGCTGCTGATTTAATCACCACGACTGGATATATATAGCAACAGCTGGTACATATAAGCTCTCGACTGGATGCTGCTGTTGCTTGCGTCTGGTTGCTCAAACACTGCGTCTGGAAATCTTTGCGTTGCGACTGGTTCCTCTGTAGCTTGCGACTGCTGAACAAACAACGCAAAGTCTTCCTGCTGAATCTTTAGCGCAAGAGCAAAACGCTGTCGTATCAACTTATGTAAACGACATCGTTTTGCTATCGCTATCTCCAAATAGCATCTGCTGGTGAACAGTAGCTTGCGACTGGATTGCCTCCTCTACGACGTCCCTTCCTCTTGCGTCTGGATGTACAAGCTACCTGCTGATTCTTGCGACTGCTCTCTCAAACCATCTGCTGAATATGATGACTTCATCGATGACGTCATCAACGCTAATCCATCTGCTGATTCTTCAGCACGACGTCGCTTCATCTCTTGCGCTTCTCTTCATCTGCTGCGCTAATCCATCTGCTGATTCTTCAGCACGACGTCGCTTCATCTCTTGCGCTTCTCTTCATCTGCTGATAGCCAACTGCTGATTGTGATGACATCAAGGCTGATGTCATCACAACTTATTTCATATCTTGCGCATCTTCTCAACTGCTGATATCTCTTCATCTGCTGATCACTGTAGCTTCCTGCTGAATGATGACGTCACTGCTGATGTCATCTACACTTAGCGCTCCAGCTGATTTCTTCATCGTTCCAGCTCCAGCTTGCGATTCTTCTTTGCTTCTTGCTTCTTGGATAGCGACTGTTAATAGATTCATCAACAGTACTTATAATCGCGACTGCTAATAGATTCGTCAACAGTACTTATAGTTGGAATCTTCTTCTTCAATCTATTTCTCCAGCGCGCTTCTCAACTCATGTACCAGCTGGTTCACTTCCCTCTTTAGCGCTTGCAGCTGGTTGTCATCGTTCCAGCTGGTCTAAATATGCTCCAGCTGGTTCAACTTGGTCTCCGCTTGATTACGAACAGCTGATTCAACTTTGGACGTCTCCATTGCTAATTCAGCTGCCGATTCCATGAACACCTAACCAACTGCTGATTGTTTATATTGCGAACCATCGGCTGGACAAATACAGCTGCTGCTGATCGTATTCTTCGTTCCTAAAACCTGTACACTTAAGTGGAATTGTTAGAAACACAATAATAGGTTTTGTGTAATTCAAAACTTAATCAGGATCTGTTAAAACAGATCCATCATGAAGTACCACGTTTCATTGGTAGGGAACATTGTGATGTTCTGAGCATGCAGATGGATGTTTTGCCTGGCGAACTATCGAGCTACCCTCTTTCGGATTCTCCAAGTGGTTACCATTTGTCGAGTGGAGAGTCCGAGGTATTGGTTGTATGGATTAGTCCTTACTACTCGAAACATCATTGAGACTCTACATGATTAGTCGCCTCACTTTGAATCGTTTATCGACTCCTTGAGGGTCATCAGTGTCGAGATTGGGTGAGGTCACGAAGCATGTGGAGTCGATGCTTTGTTGTCGAGGATTCACCGCTCGCCCTAGTGCGAGGAAATCCTATGCTATCTGAGGAGATAATAGTGTGATAAATCTCTGGACAGAGTACTCTTGTGCTTCAGTGTAAATGAGTTTACCTGATAGCACTCGCGATGTCGCTATTCTGATCTCCAAGATATATGCATTGCTATCGAATCTCTAACGACTCTCGATTTACCAATGGTCGTTGATTCGATCGGGATATATGAGTTGAAAGGACCGTACTATACGCTAACCATGACCGACTGGTTCTTGCAGGCACTATCATTGATACCTAGGGGATCATGGTGGCGATGTTGCTAGGCGATTTACTATGGTCCGATGGGTAGATCAGAAAAATGTGTTTTCTGATTCACAATGAGTTGTGAGCCCACGGCTAGCTGTATCCCTGAACCATTGAGGGTCACACAGTGTACTGGTTTACCAATTCCCGTGCAGACAAGGATATGGTACTCAAATTATTGAGTATAGTAGTAGGAAGGTTGGGAGTATGACTTTCTAAAAGTAGCTTAGGGAGTAGAACTTCCATAATTAGCTAATGAGAGTAAAACCTGTCACATATAGATTTAGTGGTCCGAAAATTTGATTTTACATCATAATGATCAGTTTTGTAAACTGAGCACATCGGTGATGTCTGATCATCGATCGGGATTATGATAAGACCACAATCGAGGGAGTCGAACTGAATGTTCACGGTTCGAGTTGAACCAAATGTCCACAGTTCGAGTTGAACCGAATGTTCACAGTTCTACTTGAAACGAATGTTCACTGTTCTACTTGAAACAAATGTTCACAGTTTTGTTTACATCAAACTCTTTCCCTCAATCTATAAATATGGCATGAAGGGAGAAAGAAAGACACACAACAAAAAACTATTCAGCAAATTCTCCCCCTCTCCTCCTCTCCCTCCTCCCGCCGCCGCAGCCGCCGTCACACTTCGCTGCGATCGTCCTGGCGATGAGGTTCTGCTCGCGAAATATTCGTTGGGATTCTAGTGCATTCCAACGAAGGAATTGGAAACCGGTCGTGGACCTGATTAGGAGCAACCGAAGAAGTGCTATTTCCATTTGAGTCGGAGCTAGGCGCCTAGTCGCCAGACAGGTATATTCTAAACATCCTATGAATGTTTGAATTATTATATAGGTGTATTGACCATTCCCGGGCTCCTAAACTTTTAATTCTTCCGCTGCGCCCGGGAGCGGGATCCGGATCCGCCGCTGTGCCAACAGAGAGATCTGTCCTCGAGGAATGAGCTGGATGAAAACTGTTAGAGCTGAAATAGGAGGAAAAATGCTTGGATGAGTCACCTGCAACGAGGTATCTGAGATCGACACAATATAGCCCAAGGAATATGAGAGGATATGTCGGGATCTTCAGGGGATGAGCTGGATGAAAACTGTTGGAGCTGAACTAGGAGAAAACTACTTAGATGAGTCACCTGCAATGAGGTATCACCAAGTTGAGCCTCGACACGATATAAACCGAGGAACATGAGAGGACGGTTCGAGAGCTCTGTCCTCGGGGGATGAGCAGGTTTGACCGAAGCTGATTTTTTTTTTCAATCGATTACCTGCAACCACAGACACTTGTGAGAAGGCATAAGGAGTTATGCTCTCCGATGTTTAAGTCAGATCGGGAGATTGAGATGAAGTAAGAGTATATAGAGCTGAAAGCTCGTCAATATGTTCCATAATCAATGTTTGACGAACATAGGTATTTATATGAGTGACCATATGACATTTGCATGCACGTCACCCAGGTAATCATACATGGTGATGGGTCTAACAGTTATGGCGTGAATGCTACAAGAATAATCATACACAAGTATGGGTTTTGACAGATTTGGTCAGTGTTGTCTTAATCATAAGCTAGACAAGAGGACCAAGTGGTTGTGACGAGACGTTTATCACTAGCGGACGTCTTGCATCGAGGTTGCATTGTCAAGCCAAATGGTGAAGAATCGTCACACCTCGAGGCCCGAGGTGACCACCTATAGAGTGCTATAAAGGGCGTGTTCATCGAAACAATAGAACGTTGAGACATCGGTTCAGACCTCTTACCCCAAGGTGAGAGCTTGAGAATGAACATCCCTCGGGTCCCGAGATGGTGGATAATTATGGTATCAATTACCATTCAAATTTAATTTTTCATCGTTTCTGGAAACAACTCAACTATTATATATCATATTGTATACTCTCCCTCATTTCCAATTATATAGTTTTATTTATATTTCATTGTCCAATAGTCACGTAGTTTCTTTTCTTACCGCTATATCTTGGAAAACATACAACGAGTTTTGAGTATAAATAAATTAAATAAATTAGAAACATCTTTCATTGGGTTGGGTCATTAATGTAATCGAATATTGTTTTTTTAACATCAAACCGTTGGGCCATACCAAATTCATAGGTTTCTCGTACGGATTCCAGATTCCAGTCACACATCTCAAATCAAACCATAAAACTACTAAAACTGCAATCGTGAGTATTCCCATCTGGGTTTTCAAGGATCCGAACAATTTCCATTAAAGTGCAAGTATCCGGAGATTTTGAGTTTAAGTGAGATCTTTGCTCTTACTTCGTTAATTTTTAGCATGATCCCCGTCCGTGTTTTTAGTAATCTGAACAATTACAATTAAAGCTGCAATCTTTGTCCTCCCTCGGAATGGGAGTGGTAATCGAGTCAGAAATCTGGGAGCCAAACAAAGCTGTCTACGTGTTTTTATTTATCTCCAGCTTCTTCTCAATATTCCTTTTTCCGGCGAGAACTAACTCAAATGTCTTCGATCACGCGCCGCCCGTTTCCTTCCTTCGTTTTCAGCGAGAGTTTCTACTGCTCTACTCACTTTCCTCTGGTATTTTGATTTCGTAACATTTTATGTTATTATTTTTGTGGTATTCGTACCTTGTTACATTTTTGCTCACAGATTTGGATTTTGTGTTAATAGTGATGGAGGGCTTGTGGGCTGTGTTTGGGGAGTTCGAATTTGCCTACTATGGATTGAATAAAGAGCAAATGCTGGTTTCATTATGCATTGGATATGCGGTCTCTCTGTTTATCGGGAGTTTTCTTGGAGTTCTTTCTGATCTAGTGTAAGTGCACGTCTATAACAATTTATTGTGTCATTTTAGTTTGATTTATGTTATAATGTGGAAACTTGTACTTTTGATCCATCTCTATATGTTTATTGATGGAGGGAGTGTTTTTAATCCTTTTAAGTCATAATGAATACAAAACAGAGTCAATTCTGACTTCTAGCATTTTCACTTTTGTACTCAGACACCGTCTGTGAGAATATGTTGCAAACACTACCGAATACTGAGAAATTAGGTGTTGTCCTTAGCGCCTTGATCCCCCTGCTGGTTCCACTCTGCTATTGGAACTTGCTAAATTTGTACCTTGAATTGCAAAATAGAATTTGTTTTTCAACTGGCTGGTACTGTTCTTCACCCGGTGCTGGATTTGCATATTACACAAAAATAATTGTGGGTTGAGATTTTGATGTTAATAAGATCTTTTACGTGCAGGGGTCATAAGAAACTATGCTTATTGTTTTACATGCTGCACCTTTTTGTGAGCATATGCAAGATGGTCAATGGAACTCCAGCAATTTGGTTGGCAAGCATTTGTCTTTCGCTGACCTCTTCAATATTTTCCTTTTCTTTTGAGACATGGATGATAGTCGAGCATGACAAGGTTGGCATAACCACTTTGTCTTATAAAACTAAACAGGTGGTTGGATTAGCAACGACTGTTATTTTTTGACATTGTATGCCTTGCAGCTTGGTCAGAGGCAAGATTCGTTGAATGATATGTTTTGGTTGATGACATTCTTTGAGTCTGCATCTTTCATTGGCAGTCAAGTGCTTGGAAATTATACGATTGATGGTGATGTCAATAAAAACATTAAATCTGTGTGGAATGTAGCTGCGGTTCTGGCTGTTGTTGCAATTATCTATGTTACTCGAGGCTGGAACGAAGCTTCTAAAAGGACGATGTTCAAGGATTATAGTATCATGTTTCACAGATACGTTCTCTCTGGTATGTTTTCTGACTTTGTCGATTGGTATCAGAAACACACATAAGTTATTCTAAATAACTAGACGGAATAATCAGGACACTGTGCCACGACATTTGTGTAGATTTTAGTTTTTTCGTAGCAAGATTTCCAAAGCTTTAAAATCTTCAAATGAACAAATTTGAATATATATCTGCTAGATAAGAGAATTTGGCTGTTATCATTGGCGCAAGCTTCTGTTCACTTCTCTGTTGCAGCATTTTGGGTTCTTTGGGCTCCGACTGTAGTGGTAAGATCTTGAGCGCGACTGATAGTACATATTTCTCTCTTAGTTTTTTTCTTATTTTTGAATATCCCTCTTTCTCTTGATTAACTGAAAACATTTGGTACTTGGCACGTGTTGTAGGCTGATGGGAGAGAAGTATCGTTGGGTTTGATATATCCTTGTATGTTGGGTTCTAAGATGCTTGGTAGCACCGGATTCCCATGGTTTTTACCTGGATCATTAGCACTTCGTACAGAGGAGTATCTGGTGTATGTTTTCATCATAATGGGCACCGTTTTGTCTATTGTTGCCTATGATTATCAGGTATGGAACTCTTCAATCATTTATTAACTTGTCGGACCAAATGAGCTTCATACAGTCCAATTTCCTGTTTCGATAATATGATTTAATACATAAATATGTTCAGGAAATTGGTCTTCTTGTGACACTATTTTGCATATTTCATGCTTGCATGGGCCTGGTTTTGCCATCTTTTGCTAGATTGAGAACCATGTAAGTTATTATTGCTTTTTTGTGTTCTTTTGAGTCACAAATTCTGGATTTCTGCTTTATTTTATGATCATTATGGCGTAGATTATTGCTGCTCTTTTGAATTCCAGTGGTTACAAAATTACTCGTGCATTATACTTATATGATATGATGAAGCATTATAGTTTGAGCCTGAGACAACATGGCTTAAGTTTGTCCTAATTCACCTTTCAATGCAATTCATAGGTATGTCCCAAATGAAGTTCGTGGAGGAATGATGACCCTATCACTCGCACCGGCAAGTGCAGCAGTCCTGGTTTTCCTGATGCTGGTACATTCTTAACCATGTTGCGTTAAAATTTAAATAATTGCGGAGCTACAGGTTGTGGTAATTTAGTGTTTTTGCTTTTTAAATTGGGGACGAGATTGTTAAAATTAAATCAAGGACCTGAGATCTTGTTCCAAATTTGGTGCCAGATGAGTTATGTGCCATCGACCCCTTTGTGTTTGTTTTTTATTACATATCTCCATCTTGAAATTTCTTAACCACAAGAAAAGGCTTGGGAAGATGATTGTAGGGAATCAACCACATGGAGACCGAGTGTGTAATTATTTGGATTTTGTTTATATTGCAGAGAGTTTATTATCAATATATTCAGAATTCGACTCTCACCGCGTTTGCGGCCCTTGGCTTGTTCTCTGCTGCTGGTTGCATGTATGTGCTAAAAAAATGGGGAAAGCAGCTTCACCAGAGTCGGTACAACTTGTGATCTACACAAATCTTTGTGAAGTCGTTCTATGATCAAGTCTCTGAGGTGGCATCATATAACCGATCCCGAGAAGCCAATGTGTTCTTGATGAATTGATGACGCTTGTTACCTGGTTCCACATGAAAGGAAACGAATGAATCGTCGACGATAGTAGTTTTTTGGGACATGAGACTTGTGCAGAATTATGTCCGCAAATTTGTTTCACCGTCTTTTCTCCTCGCCAACATCAATTAGGGAAATGCATATGTTGGCTGATCTTGTCAAGTTGATCAATTTTGTAGGTCTGTAGTACATGTTAGATGGGGTGCCTGGGAATTGGGATAGGATAACGAGCGGCATTTTTGGAGTCCGGTATCTCACTGTTGCGTTTCTTGCAAATAAAGATAGCAACTACCTCAAAAATGATGTTTTTTTTAAAAAAAAAGATCATGTTTGTTTTTGTTATATCTGCTCATATGTTCCTATGAAACTTCATGGTGTGCCGGTGCAGGTGAAATTATTGAAAGATTGGACAGTCAAATCATTCAGCGCAACATTCTTTCATACTCGACTTTCTTTCTTTAAACACACACGGGCAATTAATTGTAATAAACTTAAATTTTTTTTTGGAATAATTGTGTGCTATTATGGTTTTAAAGGCTGTATCTTTTATAAAATCCCAACATTTTTTTTACTTTCGTGTCTAAAGCAAGATGTTTATTTTATCGATTATTTCACCATGCATTCATATAACATAGTATATATTAACGTTTAAATTACGAGCTCAAAGTTCCCACGTGGTAATGAAGAGGACGCAGCGTGCGGGGATCTTGTTGGCACGAGATACTAAACCCACTCCACACTCGCACACCATTTGCCTCAGCCACAAAAAACAAATCTTCCTCTGGATAATCCCTTTTTACTACACCACATCTAAATAAAAATATTAAGTGGACCTCTCAACTATAAAACAAATGACTAAGAACACCACAATTATTTCCCTTCCATTGATTTAAACATGGAATTCCAACTCACTTTTCCTCCAATCTAGAAAACTCAGAGATACGAAAAAAAATATATATATATCGGATTTCACTATATAGGGAGTGTCAGAATCAAGAATGCTTCGACTGAGTGTATATTCTACTTTGCTCTCGAGTCATAGACATGAGATCAAGATTATAAAGGAGTTCAGCTCCGTGTTTACATACCACAGATGTCGGATTTTACAGGGAAGGATTGCTGTCAGGGGCCTGAGAGATGAAATGAATGGAGGCAAAGGTGGGGGGGCTTCTGGGCAGAGTTGGGACCCTGGATTAGAAATCGAGGTGCCATTCGAACAAAGGCCGGTATGTCTCATGTATTCCTGTTTTGTTGAACAGTAGATGAGTTTCTTCTATGAAATACCTAAACATCTTAGAACTTCGTCCAAATCCCTGAACTTGATTAATTGAGGGGGAAAAAAAAGATCAACGATCTTGAGTAGAATGAAATAACGTTTTCATCTCATGTAAGATTACCTCGGACACTCTGAGAATGTTTATGCCACTGCCATAATCCCGTACCATATGTCAGGCTGCAGTGAATCGGTCGGCAATGGTTGTCAAACTTGAATCCCCTTGATCACGTAAAAATGAAGGTCCAGTGACAACAGGAAGGCAAATTATTAAAAAGAAAAACGAACCAAGATAATGTTGATATATTACACTCACATTTCGATTACAATTTTTTCTTTTTGCTGTGATATCAACCAACAAAGCCTGGTGCTTGCATAGGTAAATGAATACTCGTCTCTGAAAGAATCAAGTCTGTACTCATGGGCTGACCTAGGTCCAGGATCCTTTTTCTTGCGACTAGGAGGGCTTTGGTTAGTCACGTTCACAGTACTGGGAGTACCTATTGCAGCAGCAAGCTTCAATCTATCAAAGGTAGTGCATGTATATGGACATTTTTTCAGGACCAGGTTACATTAAAGTTTATATAGGTTGTTGAAGAATAGATTGGTCGTGAAGGGGAACTCTCCATGCACCCTTTCTCTCAAATTACAAGAAGCTAACACTTTCTTTAACCATGCAGGATCCTTTACGTTTCTTCCTTGCTGCTGGTACAGGAACACTCTTTCTTGTTTCTTTAATTGTCCTGAGGATTTATCTGGTATGTTCTGTTCTTTGTGAAAGTATTTACTTCATTTGATGAATCACTCAACACGAGGTAGCACCAAAAAAAAAATAAAACTAGAAGATAGAAATCACAGTCTTACATACGCGTCAGCTGAACTAGCTACTGTCAGATCTTTTACCAAGCTGTGCAATTTATATATGAAATGGATTCAACCCTCTAGAAAGGAAACGACCAATAGCTTCTAATTTAATTTTCTACATCTCCGTCTATGTTAGCTATTAACAGAAACAGAAGAATATTAAATTAGAATATTAAATTTCATAGTCACATACCTTCTTCTAATCTAGACCTGAGGTCTTTCATGCGTCCTCAAACAAGCTGTCCTTGTCTCTTGTTTGTCTACCTATTCAAATTTATTTCTTTTCCATACGAAGTTTCAAACAAGCAGTCCTTGTCTCTTGTTTGTCTACCTATTCAAATATATTTCTTTTCCATACCAAGTTTCAAGACATTATTGTCCCCATGTAACCTAAGCGTAGTAGAATGAATTTGACAGGGATGGAGCTATGTTGGAGACAGGCTTTTATCAGCAGTTATACCTTATGAAGAAACTGGATGGTATGATGGCCAAATGTGGGTGAAACCACCAGAGGTTAGGGCCTCTTCAAAACTGTATTGGCAGCATTAGGATGCAATTTTTGCCTAAACCTCAATTTCAAAACCCATATTTCCCTACAAATGGCAAAATGTAAAGATACAAGACAAGCTTTTTCAAATTCAAATATTTGTAGTGATATCTGCAGTTCAATCTTTCTTCGAAGAAAACACACAAAAAAGAACCCGCTCATGCAAGGAGAACTATTAGATGAACTAGCAGATTAAATGTAACAGCATTTGATGATCTGATACCAGAGCCTTTTTTAAAAAAAAAAAAATCTTTAAATTATTAAATTTGCTCCCAAATTCGCTAAATTACAGCAAATTTACTGGCCATTCTGAGAAAATGTACCAAAAGAAAACTCCGAAAGACAAAATGAACTCGTTTGAGTACTTATCACAACCATCTCTTTCTCTCTCTCTACAGATCCTTGCTCGTGATCGATTACTGGGATCATATAAGGTACAAGAAGAACTAAGTATATATATTGGTTCATAGATTTCAAAATTGATGCTTGGGACAGAATAATTTATGCTTGCAGGCCCACCAATAGTTGCTGAAATTAAAATTCCTTCAAAATACTTAATCAAAAAGAGCTTACACTGCAGTGAAAAAATAACAATTAATTCTTAGAACTCACTGCAGCGTGAAACTTGTGATCTATGTGCATAGGTCAAGCCAGTCATCAAGTTACTGAAGCAGACTCTGGTTGGAACAGGAGCACTGCTTGTTACAGCTGTTTCATTATTTATTTTCGCTACACCAGTAGAGGAATTCATCCAAAAGACTTTCGTCCAAGAAAACCAGTCCAATGTTTCTGTTTCAAAGATCAGCACGAAATTCAATTTAAGGTATCAAGTACAAGTGGAGACTCCAAATCTTTCAATTGAGAAAACATGACAAATACACACATTAAATTTCAATAAATATATATAGGAAGGAGGAGCTGTTAAGATTACCAGTTGATGTAAAGACTGATGATGATCTAGCAACCGCGGCTGCAGAGGCTGCAGAAGGAAGGCCTGTCTACTGCAGAGACAGATTTTACCGTGCATTAGCAGGTGGGCAATATTGCAAATGGGAAGACCTACTTAAATGATTTTATGAAAATCAATACTTCAAAATCATGATCAGCACAACTGCACAAGCTAGGTTATGTAGAATTTCAGATGTTGTATTTTTGGCTTGCATTTTGGAGAAAATATATATGTCTCACAGTTGCTAGAAGGCATTAATTGTACAAATCACATAACTTCTAATTTGGATTTTTCAATGTTAGTGCAATAGCAATTGGTCAAATTCATACAGTTTGATAAATAATAAAAAAAGGTTCCAGATGGTGCAAGCTAGTTATTTGGAGGGTAAACAAAAGCTGAAAAACAAATGGAAAAATTCAGGATACCATATCTGAATGAAGGATATGTTTCTTCCCAGGCAATCTTCTAGATATAAGTTTCCGAATTACTGCTGATCCATTTTTGCTTCATATGGACCTTCAGTATACGAGTCTTTAATCATATTTACCCGTCACAAGCTCTCTCCTCGATACTATTGACCCTAGCACCGGTAAAACTGCCACAGGAAATAGTAGAACTTCCGAGTCTCAGGGCGGTAATGGGCAAATTATAGTTATCTAACATATGTGCATAACACCTTCCATAATTCTGGACAGCAGTAAAAGACCTAAAGATATAAATATTAAATATATTCCAGTTATCTTCATCATTCGCCAAAGCAGCACCAGAAGACAGATTCTCCTAGAGCTCGAATATACCCTGGCCAAGACACGGCATCTTTATGATGCCATTATCAGCCTCATTTTCATCACATCAAGTGCTAGTTGCACAAAACCTATGCAAGCTTCTTACACCAACTGAATAATCTAGAAACTTTTGCTTCAACTTTGTCCTTAATTGTCTGTTTCCTTCTCCTCGCTTTTTCAATATCTAAAGTTCTATAGGCCAGAGCAAGTAAGTACACCGCTGGATGGAGTCTCCTGCTGATAACATTGATAAGAAAAAATTGATAGAAAAAAAGTTTAGTTTCTCATAAGATTTGTACATTTGGGTATAAATTACATACTCCTCAAATTCCACAGTTAAGCCATCCCAGCACCTCTTGTCTGGAATTGTCTTTCCTTTATTATCTCTTCCAAATGTCTCAACATACCAACCTCCTACATCATGCATGGCACTGCGAGGCTCAAACAACCAAAATCTGCAGTAGGGTACTTTAATGACATTAAGAGAAATGATTAACTCAGCAGGAAAATCATGTCAGTAATTCATAGGTTAGTAAATGTAGCTAATATTTCTAAAACTATTAAGTAATAGCACGCTGATGAAACAGTTTGTGAACTTGAAAAACTAAGTTATTTCAGCATTTCAAATTCAACCAATAATGTTTTTTCCACATTTTCCAGTAAAGAATTCATCTAATGCATGAAGAGAAGTAGGAGAACTAGCCCAAATTGATCCATATGAAAGCACAGAAATAAACCAGCTCACTTCTATAAAAGAACCATACTAGCATAGAATTGATGGTTTTAACTTTTAATGCTTCCAGAAAACAAAAAACAGATAAACAGAGAGCGTCTGAGTCTCTCACACATGTATCACATGCAATATAAGTTAAAAGACGAAAACAGTCGAATAAGATTGGTTCTTTACAATGGGAGGAAATGTGCGAACCCTTGGAAATAACATAGAATTATTAGAAATTTGAAAGATGATAACCCAGGAGACAACACTTTGATCTCCCATCGATATCTCCCACTGTCCTTCAGTTTTCGGAGGAAACTAGATGTCCTTTAACAACAAATTTAATGAAAAATTTACATGCTTACTTGCTTGGTGGCAGACGAGCTCTACTACATCTGCATTCACAAATCGAAAATTTCTCTCCAACTCGATACCAGTGCAGGTGTTTCACCTGTAATAAATGTCCATGCAAAAATTACAGGAAAAAAGAGCATCAGTATTATTATTAATGCATTCTACATAATTCAAAGCCAAAGCGTTCAGTGTTTCAGATTGAAGAAGATATTAGTCATGACAGTCACGCATATGCATATAGCACTAGCTGGCTGTAAAACAAGATGAGCAAATCTTTGCTCTTCAGTTAAGCAGATTAAGAAGAGCGAACAACTTGCATGAGACTACAAGTCTCTGTACATGGTTCAGGCTAAATGTCCGATTACAACAGGAAGAAACAGTGCATCTTCCTGTACATAGAACCATACCGATCAAATTTCACTACAATTCTCAAATCTTTGACATTACAATGACTTGCATAATTTTTACACGAGATACGGGATACCCATAAAATTTAGTGGCATTCATTAATCTTTACCTTGAATTCTATGGATGTATAAAATCATTTTTGACAGATGAGTGTTAGTGAGCAATAGCCTAATAGATATACTGCATAAGTAAGCAAATCTGAGTGCATGAATGATTAATTAAATGACAATAATTTAGCTGGATAGAGAACAAATGAAATTAAATTCTGAATATGACAATACCCTTAAAGCACACCACATGCTACAGAACAAAACAAACAGACAAAACATATAAGCAACAGATCTCATACTGATTCCACACAATGAAAATGGTGTATGCTTCTAAGTTGCAGAAGGTTTGATGGGACTATTTTCTTTTGTTACCTTCAATTCTTTTTCTTGTTTTATAAGAAAGTGGAAGGTAGCAGAGGAGATTGCTAACCATCAATGTTCGGTGCTTCATGATCATGTGTGTCTTGATGCCAATGCTATTGTAGACACTGCAGGTTCCTTCTTCAGTGGAGGTTCCCAAACCTTTGATAGTTCCCAGAGGAATCCCAGATCCAACAGAAGAAACTGCAAATTTATCTCTGGGAAAAACCTGTCCTCCATGTAACACTTCTTCATTCAACATCAGGTTAACATATATTTGGTCTTCTGAATCCTCATCATGTAGGCCATTATAATTTTTAGGTGGAACTCTTGTAGCCATAGCAACAACTTTCCCTGATATGTGTAATTCAAGATCTCTATAGGCATCAGAATCAGATGGACAATGGTCAATACTGACGTATTGCTGCTGGAGATCTTTATAAGCATCATCATCAGACTGCAACTGTTGACCCATATCATCGGCAGATTTGACCAAACTTGAAGTATGAGAATTTAGCTTTACATTGTGCTCATGTGGTAATTCATGACACCTGTTGGCTAGACATACCATTCCAAAAAGGTCCCTCCCTGAAACTAAGTGCAACACCTCTGTTGTTGCATGCATAGACCTCTCTTCAGCTTCAAAACAGTTGGGAAGGAGATCTAGGGACTCAATCTCAGGTCCATAGTATGCCAAATGCAATGCTGAATAAAAATCCTTTTCCAGGACATCAAAATAACCAGATCCAGCAATCACTCTTCTTTCAGCCAAAATATCATTTATCGTGCGTCTGTACCATTTCAACCATTCTACAACTTCCATATTCTTGCCTGAGTTTCCATATGAATTATAGTTATATATGATGGGATCTCGTTTAGAGCTTCTTTCAATAAAGGTTCTTTGAGATAAAAGATGATGATCATAATGAGCTCTCTTGTTAGGGTCTGAAAGAATCTGAATTGCACCAGTTATAAACCAAATTAGAGCTTCCTCGAACAAAGGACATGTTAGTTCTTTTAAATTTCAATAGAAAACTTCTCGTGCATGACCTTTTTGACAGCACTAGTAAAAGAAATAGAAATAACCAACCATTTCCGCAATAGGGGTAGAGCCCACAGAATCAGATAACTCACTAAGACAGATAGAAAAAAGAAATAAACATTTTACAAGGAAACATGAAATGGATGCGCCTGAACTAAAGGTCCTAGGAATTCCATCTCTCATAAATCATAATGCATATCTCAGCTTCATCAACAATCTCTAGACGACTATTCAACGGCTACCCAATTAGTACAAATTTTACGCTTTATTGAGGCAGATTGAGCATAAACGATGCAGCACATTATGGTTCACATATGTCACAGTATTCATTCATCCTCAACTGGCCCGTAAATTCCAAAAGACCATGACAACAAGGAAAAAAAAATATAATATTTCAAAATATCAAGAATTGAGGCCGTGGTTAAATATGAAGCAGACGACAACTCTCATGTTTTGGGAAGTGAACTTCAAGGGCCTCCTAAATATGCATTCATTTTTCACCGTGACCTGCTGATGTACCTCAAATAATAAAAAACAATACTTGGTTCGAGTGATAGGATAAGCAATTAAATATAAGAATAAGTGATATAATGTGATAAATTTATGTATTTGGTCTAATTTTAATATAATTGATTAGTTTTGAATATTTTCTTGTATGAACCAAATCAGCCTTATCTTCTTATGCAAACATAACTATTCATGGTTTTCCCTATCTAATTTTCAGTCGTGCCTGGCTCTCATCTCCCACCACAAAATAACTGCCACAGCCAAAACATAAAAAGAAAAAATAAAATACAATCCACTGCGTTTTGTCCCTCTCACCTTCACTAACCAACCTCCCACTTTATGCTTTCTTCAGCATTCATAATTGTGTCGCATCAGGATAATGATTAGTTGTTATTCTTTTGTCTACCAAGATATTGTCTCTCTTACTTTTTACGATTTTATAAAAAAATCAAAAAATATCTCTACCTGCTACTTACAGTGAGTGTAGTAGGGAAAATAATTTCTGACGAGTGTAGTCGATAGGAGAATTGAGGCTTTAGTTAATTTGATCGTTGACTGCACACTGAAAAGGCTAGTACAGAATTCCATTGCAGAATTAACATGAATGATAAACTATCACACTCTCGTTGTGATGAGGTATCTGGGTATTTTATGTAAATGTGTCTAAAATTTCCATCTCCACCTTCATCACGGGCTAGGTAGTTTGCAGCCAAACATCAGATAGGGAGAGGTTTGGAAGCAATATCATGCTTATCCTAGGTTCTGAATAAAACCGAGAAAATTGACCATGATTCTCCAATGTGACTCACTCAGAATCTAAGGTCTATATACCAAACACTTCATTAGTTAGTTGTTCGCACCAATTAGTATTTAGTGTTTTCCTGTTGATGAATGGACATTATAACATGCATAACTTTGCTACAAATGGCATATTAAATTTACTGTCATAATAGAAAATCAGAAGGTTTAGATTCAAAATTTTGATCAAACAAAGATTATTATTTCAAATTTCAGTAATAACAGATGAGACCATCTGAAGCCCATCATATCCCTTCTTATTAAAGATAGCAAGTCTTTCTCAAAAACAAAAAAGAAAGAAAAAAGGTACCAGTCATTGATCCATACGTTCACGCTCATCAAAACTGGATATACACATAAACAATGACTACTTGTCAAAACTAATTAATGTTTCGAAAACGGCAAAATTCAAAATTAGTCCTGTATGTATAAGGGTCTAACAATTTTTGTCATGTATATCAATTATTATTCTTGACTATGTTTGGATAATGAATTGTAGACTTGTTATTACAATTATATAACTAAATGGTTACTATAATTTTTAAAACGACCTGGTTGAACACCAGGAATGTCATGAGTGATTTTTAATTGTTAAAGCTCTCATTTGAAATTCCTCACTCAAGCCCCCAAATCAGATTTCTAAAATCCTTAATTGCCTTTAGAAATTCTAAATTTTCCAACCCTAACCTCTAGTCAGAGCAATGCGTTGTTGTGAATATTTGGTGAGGGAAGATCAACAAACAGGGAGAGGTCGAAAATTGTGATACTTTTGTTGCTTCCAGAATCTACACCAATGAACCATGGATGCTGAAATCAAAAGTCTTGAGAAGAAGATTGTATATCTTAGTTTTTACTCGTTTTGATTCTATGAAAATTCTGGAACATAGTGACAGGACTATAATTTATTCAATGATATCTACATGACCAAAAGTATCACATTTAAAATTGAAAATTTTCCATTCAAATACTCCAGTGGGCAGTCCAGAAATTAGATAGCTACATATTGCTCATGAACCCAACGGATAGCTAGTAGCATTGCTATAGCAACAAATGCTCTCAAGTTTAAAATAGATAATTTGATTACACGTAAAAGGATATATGAAAATGTGAGTCCAAATATACAGGCAATGTAAGAAAATAAAACAAGATTCGGAACATATACGTGAAAAATATGGAACACAAATAATCTTTCAAAACATAAAAAACACCT
This sequence comes from Dorcoceras hygrometricum, assembly GCA_001598015.1. NCBI lineage: Eukaryota > Viridiplantae > Streptophyta > Magnoliopsida > Lamiales > Gesneriaceae > Dorcoceras > Dorcoceras hygrometricum. Next base: position 69,661 of record KV004573.1, read on the forward strand.
CATAAGCAGCGAGTATTTGGATAAATTTCTCAGAAGCACTAGAGGTATGGCTCTGTGAGAGAGCTACATCGGGGTGAGTTTCCTTGGCCAATTTTCGGAAAGAAGCTTTAATCTCTGAAAATGAGCTAGTTTGAGACACCCTAAGGATATCGTACGCGTTCCTCCCGGCGAACTCGGACTTCGCCTCCCACTCGGCGCCGCTGGTCTGCCACCGTTTCCCCGTCAGGAGCAAGGTACGAAGTACATCGTGATCATTCTTATCGCAATGAAAGACGTTTTCTGTAAGAATCGCAGCAAACAAACGGCGGTGATCGGAGAGACGAGGACGGAGCGCGGTGAATTTGGTGACGTACGCCATATCCAGGATTGGCATTTGGTGCCAAGAAGAACGATTGTAATAAAGAATTAAGAACATCGACAGTAACCCGGTTTCGGACCGATTCCGGGTCGAGAAAACTGTTTCTCGGGCCAGGTCTGCAACCGACGATTTCGGATAGGTCGCAGGTAGGTTTAGGGATGGCAATGGGCCGGGGCGGGGCCGGGGCTGCCATCCCCATCCCGCCCCCGAATTATATCCCCGCCCCCATCCCCCATTCTACCAATCGGGGGATCTTATTTTAAATGTTTTATTTTTTCTTTAATTTTAAATTATTATTATTATTATTATTATTTTAATCGGGGCGGTTTCGGGGATTCGGGTATGGGGATAGTATCCCCATAACCGCCCCGAATTCCTTTCGGGGATTTTGAAAATCCCCGAAATCGAAACCGAAACCGAAAAAACCCCCCAAAATCGCCCCCATTCGGTTTTTCCCCGCGGGGAAAATTGCCATCCGTAGGTAGGTTCCCGTTTTTAAATTTTTTAAATTGAATTTTATTTTTTAAAAAAATAGGTAATTTTAAAACTTATTTTTCATATTTTGAATTTTTAATTTCGTATTTCAATTTAGAATCAATTTGAATTTTGTATTTTATTAATTCATTTGAATTTTGATTTGAATTTGAATTTAATTAATTAATTTTCATTTTCATTTGAATATTAATTTAGAATTTTTTATTTGAATTCGGATATTATTTTGTGTTTGAATTCGAATTTGAATTTAAAAGAGTAACAATTGGTATTTGAATTTGAAATTTGAAGTGTAAATAATTTCAAAAAAATATTAATTGAATAACAATACAAAAGAAGTTAAAATTATAATACAAAATAAAGACGAATTAAACGAGGATATTCATCTAATCACTTGTGCCTCCTCCAGTTGTTTTTCCAGAAGTGTCCTCGGTGTCGTCGCCATTTGTATCATTTTGACTATCTAGCGTTCTTGAGGTAATTTCGACCAATCGTTAATAAGACATCGTGCTTCCAAATTCTCCGGTCTAATATTAGATCTTCTCTCGTTCAACGTGTTGTCTCTCATGCTAAACGATTGCTCCACTGCAACTGTGGAAACAGGACATGTAAGAATCTTCTTTGCCATTAAAGACAAAATGGGATATACTTGCGTCTTTTGACACCACCATTCGGTATGTCGAACGTCTCCTCGTCTGCATCACTAAAATCAAATATAGTGGTTAAATAATTCTCAAGTTTTAATCTGGAACTTGAGGATCCTTGTGGACGTTTCGTCCTCTCACGAACTAACATTTGAGTCTTGGATAGTCTTGATGTGGTGCTACTAAAGGTGGTGAGCTGTTGTGCTTGTGTACCAACTTGTGAACGATATTTTTCATACTAAGAATCCATTGTATCGTTATAAGTTAAATGTTCGCTAAAAGTACATGCAATATAACTTGCTTATTTGTCTCACTGTTGTTATAATGATACACTAATATTAACAACTAAATGGAATGTATGCTTCCTTATTTACACTTCTGGACATATATATGTTACATGTGCATCAATATAAACATTATATATTATTAAAATTTTAATTTTAAATTAAATAATAGTTTATGTTTGTATGTTAAAATATTGAGATAATGGATATTGATGTAGCCAAATTTTGCCAAGCCGAAGAGCCACCACCACGTCGGGAGAAAGAGCTCGGGGTACTTGGGTATCACGTCGATCGCCGGTCACTCAAAGGGGAAAAGTCCTTCTCTTTGTTACTGCAGCCATAAACACGGGTCAGAGGGCGCCGGAGGTGAGTCCGACGAAGCCCCTCCGATGCCTAAGTCAGGCAGTGCGCGAGATAGAAAAGAGGTGTTGTGAGAGCAAGTGAATGAAAGAATGAAAAGTCCCTGTGCTGAGAGGCGTACCTGATATTTATAGAGGGGCTAGGAGGAGCATATCTCGGCGGAGATCTCGGACGAGCGAGATATTCTCCATGATCTTCGGGAAGATCTCCCTGTTAGAGTAGATGTCCAACTAGCCAACTTGTGGCGCGTGGGTTTATAGACTCTTGTATATGACAATCTTTATATATGATATTCGCATTTATATTGCATTCTTTACTTTCATTGTGTTGTATGATGATTAACAATTGCATTGAGTAAAGACCTAGAATACGCTAAAGTGTATGTTAGATGTGATAGTGGGTATGACGACTATCATGAAACACATCTAATAGTCTGTGTATTCTGAACATGTTCCTAGTCGATTGGGCCGTCAAAATGAGGATAAGGCCGCCCGAGCTAGAGACTAGTATCTGGGATGCGAAGTACCATGTTTCATTGGTAGGGAACATTATGATGTTCTGAGCATGCAGATAGATAGTGACCTGGTGATCTATCGAACTACTCTCGTTCGGACTTTTCAAGTGGTTACCATTTGTCGAGTGGATAAGTCCGAGGTCTTGTTTGTACTGATTAGTCCTCACGACTCGAAACGTCATTGAGACTCTACATGATAGGCGTCTCACTTTGACCCGTTTGCCGACTCACTTGGGGTCATTAGGCGGCGGGATTGGGTGAGACCTCGATGCATGTAGGAGTCGATGCATCGTTGTCGAGGATTCACCGCTCGCAGACATGCGTGGATATCCCATGCTATCTGAGGGGATAATAGTGTATAAATCTCTGGCCAGAGTACTAGAAGTGTTTTAGGTAAATGTGTTTACCTAGTTACGCTCGCGATGTCACTATTCGATCTCCAAGATGTACGCATAGCTATCGGATCTATAGCGACTCTCGATTTACCAATGGTCGTTGATATGATCGGGATATATGGATTGAAAGGACCGTACTGTACGCTAACCACGACCAACTGGTTCTTGCAGGCACTATCAGTGATACCTAGGGGATCATGGGGCGATGTTGCTAGACGCTCTTACCATGATCCGATGGGCAAGTCCGGAATTGTGATTCCGAAGCCGCAATGGTTGTGGGCCCACGGCTAGCTGTATCCCTGAACCATTGAGGGTCACACAAGTACTGGATTCGAGATTCCCGCACGGATACTCAGCTCAATGTGTTGAGCATGAGAAGAGGATTTTGGGGAGTGCGATTTCCTAAAAGTCAACAGGGGTCAAATCGGGATTTCCCGATGTTGAAGGGCAAAACGGTCATTTTGCACTGGGGTTCTGAAAAATGGTTTTTCAGATCATTGTATTCAGTTTTGGAAACTGAGTCGATCCGTCCGATCTGATCGACGATCGGAGTTACGATGAAATCTCGGTGATGGGGATGAACGGAATGTTCATCCGTTGGACCCGGGCCCGTTGGGCCGGATTCAAATCCATCACTAAGTCTATTTAATATAGACTTAGGCTTTATCAAAACACTAGACTACACAATTAACCCTAAACCTAGCAAGTGGCCGCCGCCCCCCTCCTCTCCAAACCCGCCGCCGCCGCCACTTCGAGTCGCCGGAATTTGTTCCGGCCAACTTGACGAGGAGAATCCGTCCATGCCGATCTCGTCAGGCCTTCTAGTGCAGGCTGACGAAGGAGTCTCGTTTCTGGTCGTGGACCGGATTGACGTTATCTACCGCCGCCTACCGTGAAGTGCCGATTTCCTCGAGAAACTGGTCGGAGCCAGGCACGAGTTTCCAGCAAGGTAGTCATCTAAACATCCTATGAATGTCATAGTCTGTTATTTGTAATTGAATTGTATTGATCGTCTCCCGGCAATTTTTGTTCTTCCGCTGCCTCGCCGGGAGGCATGATCCGGATCTGCCGCGGCTACCCACAGTGGTATCAGAGCCATGGTTTTGGATCTGATCAATACATCAGTGCCATATTGTATCTAACATCTCGAATTTCAGATCGGAAAAATCAAAATTTTGGATACGGCCACCGGCCGCCCGCCGCGTGCGGCGGCCCCGAGTGAAATCCGTTGGTAAATTTGAGTTGAATTGACGACTTGGCAAGAGAAATCTGTTTTCCCGAACGTTTGCGTGAGTTGCCATGAACAAGGATTGATACGTTGTCGTTTTGGTGAATTCTGATAGTTGAGTTGGGCTCTAGAAGCTATACGTCTTCGTTTTGCGATTTCAGATGTCTCGCTTGAAGATGGGATCTGGTTGGCGGTGTAAGCAGACATCAACGCGGGTCAATGCTATTGGAGAGTAGCGAGAGATCTGATAGCGCTAGCGAGTGACATGAGCAGATTTCATGTTGGTCAATTGCGGAGTTGACTGCTGGTGCATTAGCGTGTACATATGAGAGATCTGTTTCAGTGGTGTTGAACGCTGGCGTAGGTGCGTGCGTAGAGATCTGATTCAGCGATGAGCGTTAGTTATGTTTCAGATGTCTCAGGTGCGACGTCGTTTTGTTAAGTAGTGCGTCGTCGTTTTGGCTAGTGAACGCTTAGCATGTTTTGACTTGCGCGAACGGAGGGATCTGTTGTGTTTTAACGTTGGAGCATTCAGATGTCACATATACACTATCGCTTTGACTTGTTGCGCGAGAGTTAGTGTTAACGCTGGAATCTGATGGATGTGAGCGCTGATTTGAGAAATCCGTTCGGCGCTATGTTTTGATGCAGGAATCTGTTTTAGTAGGGATTTGTCTCGTTCAGTAGCTATTGAATTGAGGAATTTAAATATAAGTGCTGAACCACTTGCGCGCGCGGCAACCATGCGTGCTGGTCGCGCATGGCGGCTGGAAGATGGCGCTGAGTCGCACAACAGGCCGCGCAATTGTTGCGCATGGGGCGGCCGAGAGTTGCCGCCTCCCTCGCCGCTGTGCCGCGCGATCGTCGTGCGTTGATGGCCAGCCAGTGGCCTGCGACCGAGCGCCTAGGATGCACGTGGTCGGGCGCAAGCGGTTGCGCCGCACGCTACGTCTCCACGCCACGACTGCGCCGCTATGCTGCTCCTCTTGCGCACTGGTTGCGCATGATGTTGCGGCGGCCGTGCGTCGCGCTTGGCGCGACGTTGCGCGGCTGCCGCACTCAAAATTCGTAGTGACGCCGCCGCCGCCGGCCGCTGCTCCGGCGAAGCTCCGGCGATGTCGTGACGGCTGAATTCTTCTGGGTTTAGTTCGGGCCTGTCCCGGGCAACCCGTGAAATTTTCGGGCCGGTATTCGATATCGGGCCCGTTTTGGTCGATTTTGATATTTTGAGATTTTTGGGCCTAAAATTGTTTTAAACCCAATATGATACAATTAAAATTAGCAAAATGTGATTTTAATTATCAAATATGATTTTATAATGAAATATGATTTTGTTGATTAAAATTTGATTTTATCGACAAAATACGATTTTATTATAAAATGCGATTTTATGATTAAAATATGATTTTGCGATAAATAATTAGATTATTTAATTTATGCATGTTAATTAGATTATCTGCATGATTGGGATGATCGAATACAATTAAAATTAGCAAAATGTGATTTTAATTATCAAATATGATTTTATAATGAAATATGATTTTGTTGATTAAAATTTGATTTTATCGACAAAATGCGATTTTATGATTAAAATATGATTTTTGCGATAAATAATAGGATTATTTAATTTATGCATGTTAATTAGATTAATTGCATGATTGGGATGATCGAGAGCCGTGCCCAATTTGTTAGGTGTATGCGATAGGTTTTTGTGATTCAGTTTTGTAACATATATGAATGGCAGGACCGCATAGCTCTCGCGATCGATCATCCCAATATTTATATATGTTGATATATAGTTTAATTGAATCCGATCCGC
>KV004573.1:88824-101851 GCA_001598015.1 Dorcoceras hygrometricum
CCTAATGGAGTTGGTCCAGTCCCGGTGTACTGCGACAACACAGGTGCCGTTGCGCAAGCAAAGGAGCCTAGGTCTCACTAAAGATCCAAACACATACTGAGGAAATATCATATAATCCGGGATATTGTGGCTAGAGGTGACATAGCAGTTGAGAGAGTCGCCTCTACGGACAACGTTTCTGATCCACTTACGAAGCCCTTGCCAGGACCGTTGTTTGAAAAACATCGCGAAACAATGGGACTGCGTCTGATGAGTAGTTGGCTTTAGGGCAAGTGGGAGATTGTTAGAGTAGATGCCCAACTAGCCAACTTGTGGCGTGTGGGTTTATAGACTCTTGTATATGACAGTATTTATATATGATATTCGTATTTATTTATGGCATTCTTTACTTTCATGTGTTGTATGATGATTAACAATTGCGTTGAGTAAATGTATTCTAATTGACTTGAACATTGCGACTGGCGAGAAGGTTTCATCATAGTCAACACCTTGCCTTTGAGTGTAACCTTTCGCGACCAGTCGTGCCTTGTAGGTCATTACCTTACCATCAGGCCCAAGTTTCCTCTTGTACATCCATTTGCACCCAATAGGAACGATTTCTTCGGGAGGGTTAACAAGAGTCCAAACTTGGTTAGCATGCATTGAGTCAAACTCAGACTGCATTGCCTCAAGCCACAAGTTAGAATCAACATCGGAAATTGCCTCCTTGAAAGTTCTTGGATCAGATCCAACAACTTGATCACCCTGATCATCTTCAAGGAGAAAACCATATCTCTCAGGAGCCCTAGGAATCCTTTCGGATCTCCTAGGTGCGACCATTTCTGGTGCTGGCTCAGTAGGTGCGGGAGATTCACTTGGTACTTCAGTTGGTTCTCGAACCCCTTCGAGTTTTACTATTTTGCCCTTTCTATCAAGTAGAAATTCCCTTTCCATAAAGGTGGCATTCCTAGAGACAAACACTTTTGTTTCGCTGAGATAGTAGAAGTAGTATCCAATGGAATTCTTTGGATACCCAATGAAGTAGCATAAGATGGATCTCGTATCCAGCTTATCTCCCACTGTCTGCTTCACGTAAGCAGGACATCCCCAAATCCTCATAAATGAGTACTTGGGTGGTTTGCCCATCCATATCTCATACGAAGTTTTATCCACTGCCTTGGTGTGTACATTGTTCAACAACATGACCGCCGTTTCGAGCGCATAGCCCCAAAACGAGGTCGGAAGCTCAGTGAAGCTCATCATAGATCGAACCATGTCCAACAAGGTCCGATTACGACGCTCCGCTACACCATTGAGCTGTGGTGTGGCAGGAGGGGTCCACTGAGGGAGAATCCCATTCTCTTTCAGATAGTCTTGAAACTCAGTACTTAAGTATTCACCACCTCGATCAGATCGAAGTGCCTTAATACTTTTGCCTAACTGATTTTCTACTTCAGCCTTGAATTCCTTGAACCTTTCAAAGGATTCAGACTTGTACTTCATCAAGTACAAGTACCCGTACCTAGAATAATCATCGGTAAAGGTGATGAAGTATGTGTGACCATATTTAGTACCAATACTAAACGGGCCGCACACATCAGTATGGATCAAATCCAGTAGGCCTTGGGCACACTCACCCTTGCCCTTGAAGGGTTGCTTGGTCATCTTTCCTTTCAGACAGGAGTCACAAGTCGGTAGGGAGTTGATGTCTGACAGATCAAACAAGTCACTCCTAACTAACTTGTTCATCCTGCTTAGGGAAATGTGACCTAGCCTAGCGTGCCAAAGTTGTGCTGGGTTCAAGTTATCGTGTTTCCGTTTAATCGTTGTTGTGTGTGCTTCGACATCGCGAGTTGGAACGTCTTTTAATCTTAAGGTGTATAGATCGTTTTCGCATTCCCCAATTCCAATTAAACATTCATTCTTGTAAATATTGCAAATCGAATTAGCAAACATACAAGAATATCCATCTCTATCAAACATAGGAATAGAAATAATGTTTTTAATTAATTCAGGAACAAATAAAACGTCTCGTAACAACAACTTAAAATTTGAAAACAGAAATAAATGAACATCTCCTATAGCTATAGCAGCAACCCTTGCTCCATTGCCAAGCCTCAAGTGGGTCTCACCCTCTCTAAGACGTCGACTTATTGTCATCACCTGCAAATCATTGCAGATATGAGATCCACATCCGGTATCAAGTACCCAAGAAGTTGAATTTAGAGACATATTTATTTCAATGTAGAACATACCTTTTGCAGTTCGCAACTGCTCGAGGTACTCCTTGCAGTTCCTCCTCCAATGCCCAGCCTTGTGGCAGTGGTGGCAAACGTCCTCGCTCTTGTTTGGCTTAGAAGCCTTTGCCTTCGGCTTCTTGGCAGACTTTTCCTCTTTCACAGGAGCAGAACGCTTCTTGCTCTTGCGTCTGGGCCCCTCTTCGCAGTGGAAGAAGAAACCAGAAGGAGGACGGGTTTGTCCTTCTTTATAGTCCCCTCGAACACTACAAGCATGTTCACCACCTCTTCAAGGGTGGCTTCCAGCTTGTTCATGTTGAAGTTGACCACAAAGGGGTCAAATGCAGCGAGTAGCGAGAGGAGAAGTACATCCACAGACAGTTCATGTGGAAGTGCGATATCAAGGCCCGACAGCTTTTCAACGAGCCCAATCATGCGAACCCCATGCTCGCGGACCGAAGTCCCATCGCGCATGCGGCTCGTCATCAGCTCCTTGACAGCCGTGAACCTCTCATGTCGAGAGTTCTCCCCGTATAGTTCCTTGAGATGAAAAAGTATGGCTGAGGCATACTTTGTCTTCTCAAAGCGCCGTTGCATTTCATTGGACATCGATGCCATCACATAGCACCGAGCTTTAACCTCGTCGTCACGCCATTGGTTAAGCGTAATCAGCTCCTCAGGGTTGATATCGGCAGGGGTTTCCTCTGGAGGGCACTTCTCTATCGTATGGAGGAGCTTCTCCGAAGCCAATACAAGATTAAGGTTGCGGAGCCAGTCTTGGTAGTTTAGACCGGTGAACCTGTTGCTATCCAGTATAGCAGCAAGCGGGTTTTTCATCGAAACCATTTTTATAGCAGTTATACTGAAAAGTAAACAGACATGCATTACTAACTATATAAGATATAAGATGAGACATAAAACATGGTCATTAACTTTTATGAATTACCCTCCCACTATTTTAACGATTTCACCACCCTCTAATGAAATCGAGAAAACGGGTTTCTTTAGTGGGTACACGGAACTCAATCAAGCGATCATTGACCCGAATAATATCAGCCATCCATGACCCCCAAAAGGTAGTTTCCGATTGCAACCGGTGCAACCTCCATGTATTCACCTCACGTCCAGTAAGGGCCCAATAATATGACGCCGTTTACTATCACGTGTCAAGATTGACCCATCAATGTTGAGTCGTGAGGGACGGTCCCCTTAACGTCCCCAATAATATGAGCCAACGTTAAAGGGAGTTCCAACCGACTCACAACAATTGTCAATGGCGTGGACAGCTTTCCGGCATACATGACCCCCTCAATAATATGAGCCGGGCCATGTATACGGGTAGCATCGACGTACACTCATTGTTGATGGAAGGTAGGGTTGATTTAAACAATTTTAAATACCCTTTTGTTTATCGAATAAACAATTTATCTTGATATAAGTTTTAAATCAAATTTAAAACGAGGGATTTTATTTTTGAAAAATTTTGGTCTCATGCATATTTAAATCTAATTTAAAACATGCAACATGCGGATTCAATTAAACTATATATCAACATATATAAAGTAACATTGGGATGATCGATCGCGGGAGCTATGCGGTCCGTGGTTGCCAGTCACGGACCTGGGTCCAATCCTAGGGGTAATGCAATATGCAATGCAATCCTATTACAATGCTTTCCGGTTTTACAGATCTTCGGTCTTCAATGTCTTGATTGTCATCTTCCACCGTCTTCGGATGTCCTCCCATTAAATCTAGTAATTTTACATTTAAATTTACTATGACAAATAAGGGATACATTTATCAAGGGGTGGGAACGGGCCACAAACAGGCCCACTTTAAATGATAATCAAATATTAATAAATCGAAATCATTCAAAACCTATTACATACACCTAACACATTGGGCACGGCTCTCGATCACCCCAATCATGCAATTAATCTAATTAACATGCATAATTTAAATAATCTAATTATTTATCGTAAAATCATATTTTAATTACGAAATCGTATTTTATAATAAAATCGTATTTTGTCGATAAAACAAATTTTAATCAACAAAATCATATTTTATTACAAAATCATATTTCATAATTAAAATCACATTTTATTAATTTTAATTGTATCAAATTGGGCTTAAAACAATTCTAGGCCAAAAAACTTAAAATTTCAAAATCGATCAAAATCGGGCCCGACATCGCATACCGACCTGAAAACTTCACGGGCTGTCCGGGACAGGCCCGAACCAAAACCCTAGAAGAAAACAGACCAGCCGTCACGACATCGCCGGAGACTCGCCGGAGCGGCGGCCGGCCGGCGGCGGCGTCACACGAAAAATCGCACGGCAGCCGCGCGCGACGTCGCGCCAAGCGCGACGCACGACCGCACGCAATTCATCGCATGTCGCCCGACCAGCGACGGCGCACATCAACCTATCATCGCACGACAGCAGCTCGGCCGCGTCGCAACGCCCCACGACGAGCGGCGCCCGACCAGCAACGCGCGACCAGCACGGCCGAGGTGCGCGACAAGCGGCAGGCGCAATGGCGCAGCGACCGATCTCCAAGCGCTCAACGCGCAACCGTTGCGCGCAGCGGCGCCTGACGTCGCGCAACCAAGCGCGGCCAGTGCGCTGGTTCTTGCGCGCGACGCGCGATGAGGCGCGCGCACATGCGCGCGGCGGGGAGAGGGGTCCGCCGCACAAGGCGACGGCCGGCGGCCGCGATTTCAAAAATCTTTGGTTTTCCGATCTGCAATTTCAAGATTAGATACAATTATGGCAGTAATCGTATGATCAGATCCGAAAAACACTGGCTCTGATACCACTGTTGGGGATCCGGATCACGCCCCCCGGCCAGGCAGCGGAAGAACAGAAAACAGATGCCGGGAGATGATCAATACGAAAAACAACAATACAAATATCGTCATACATAGGGTGTTCAAAACCACTACCTTGCTGGCACTTGTGCCTGGCTCCAACCGTAGTTACAAAAACGTCGGCTCTTCTCGGTAGATTGCGGTAGATATCGCCAATCCGGTCCACGACCAGAAACAAGACTCCTTCGTCAGCCTGCACTAGAAGGACTGACGAGATCAGCACGAACGGAGTCTCCTCGTCGAATTGGCCGGAAACGATTTTCCGGCGAAGACGGGCGGCGGCGGCGGCGGCGGCGGTTGGAGAGGAAGGGCGGCGCTCTAATCTAGGTTTAGGGTTAGGAGTGTATTGTGTCATTCTTACAATGAAGTTATTAAGTCTAATTAAATAGACTTAATGATGAACTTGGACCGGCCCAACGGGCCCGGGTCCAAATGACGATATCCATCGCTGCGACTTCATCGTAACTCCGATCGCCGATCAGATCGTACCGATCGACTCAGTTTCCAAAACTGAATGTTATGATGTGAAAAACAATTTTTCAGATCATCTAACCCTAAATTGAAGAATGACCGTTTTGCCCCTCAACATCGGCAAATCACGATTTGACCTCTGTTGAGAACTTGGACCGGCCCAACGGGCCCGGGTCCAAATGACGATATCCATCGCTGCGACTTCATCGTAACTCCGATCGCCGATCAGATCGTACCGATCGACTCAGTTTCCAAAACTGAATGTTATGATGTGAAAAACAATTTTTCAGATCATCTAACCCTAAATTGAAGAATGACCGTTTTGCCCCTCAACATCGGCAAATCACGATTTGACCTCTGTTGACTTTTGGGAAGTCGCACTCCCAAAATCCTCTTCGTATTCTCAACACATTGAGCTAAGTATCCGTGTGAGAATCTCGAATCCAGTACTTGTGTGACCCTCAATGGTTCAGGGATACAGCTAGCCGTGGGCCCACAACCATTGCGGCTCCGGAATCACAATTCCGGTCTTGCCCATCGGATCATGGTAAAGCGTCTAGCAACATCGCCCCATGATCCCCTAGGTATCACTGATAGTGCCTGCAAGAACCAGTGGGTCGTGGTTAGCATACGGTACGGTCCTTTCAATCCATATATCCCGATCAGATCAACGACCATTGGTAAATCGAGAGTCGCTATAGATCCGATAGCTATGCATAAATCTTGGAGATCGAATAGTGACATCGCGAGTATAACTAGGTAAACACATTTACCTAAAACACTTCTAGTACTCTTGCCAGAGATTTATACACTATTATCCCCTCAGATAGCATAGGATATCCACGCATGTCTGCGAGCGGTGAATCCTCGACAACGATGCATCGACTCCTACATACATCGGGGTCTCCCCCAATCCCGACGCCTTAACCCCAAGTGAGTCGGCAAATGGGTCAAAGTGATACGCCTATCATTTAGAGTCTCAATGACGTTTCGAGTCGTGAGGACTAATCAGTACAACCAAGACCTCGGACTTATCCACTCGACAAATGGTAACCACTTGGAAAGTCCGAAGGAGGGTAGTTCGATACATCACCAGGTCACTATCTATCTGCATGCTCAGAACATCACAATGTTCCCTACCAATGAAACATGGTACTTCGCATCGCAGATACTAGTCTCGAACTCGGGCGGCCTTATCCTCATTTTGACGGCCCAATCGACTAGGAACATGTTCAGAATACACAGCGACTATTAGATGTGTTTCATGATAGCCGTCATACCCACTATCACATCTAACATACGCTTCAGTGCATTCCAGGTCTTTACTCAACGCAATTGTAAATCATTACATAATGAAAGTAAAGAACGCCATATAAAAGAATGCGAATATCATATATAAAGACTGTTTCATACAAGAGTCTATAAACACACACGCCACAAGTTGTCTAGTTGGGCATCTACTCTAACAATGGCATCCGGTCTCGCAGGTTTTCTGGGATGCCCTGCAGTTATCTATGAAGATGCTTTAGTGGACTTCTTTAAAAACGCCTCGGTCCGAGAGGGTGTTATTATAAGCACTGTGGCTGGGCAGTTGGTGGAAATCTCGGAGGAATGGTTTGCCGAGTCTTTTGAACTTCCTGTAGATGGTTTGGGGGATATATCGGAGATTCCCAAGGATGCGATTTTTGATGCTCGGAGTATCGTATCTTTGTCAGGAGAGCCAGTAAGTCTTTCGGGAAGGAAGAATCAGATGAAGTTTGAGTTTCGTCTTCTGTGCGACATAATGGCGAAAGCTATTTCTGTGAAGGTCGGGTCCTTCAATGCCATAACTGTTGAGAAGTTTTCTTTGCTTACGACGGTTGTTTGCAGTGTTCGGATGAATTGGGCTAAGATTTTGTTCAGCATTTTGAAGAAGATGGTGACTCCGGGATCCAAGCAAGCCAAGGGCTTCGCTATTCAAATCAGTCTTTTGCTAGTGAATATTCCTAATCTGGAATTAGGCGTCTCTTCAGAGTTCCCTGCTTCCAAAATCCTTACTAAAAAGACCGTGCATCGATTTGTCTCGATTAATGATCAAGACGGTGCAGAGGAAGCTGCTGGGGCAACCATGCAAAGGTCTGCCTCGAAGAAAAGACCTGCTGCTGATGTTGGAGCAGCAGTGCCTAAAAAGAAAAGGACTTCAAAGAGGAAATCAGTGGTTGTTGCTCAGGAAGCAGTTCCTATTCAGAGTGTCCATGTTTCAACAGTTTTAGAGCCTATGGTTGAAGACCAGCAGGCAGAGCTTTGTGTAGAGCAACCAGCTGATGAGCTTCCTGCTGCTAGATCGGCTGCTTCGACTGAGGAGAGACACTGGTTTGATCTCTCATATGAGGAACTTATTGCGAAATGGGCTGCTGAACGCCCAATTGCATCTCCTGCTGATTCTTATGATGAAATCAAGGATGATACACCAGTTGTCGATGATCCTGATACTATCATCAATCAGGTCCTTCAGAATTTGGATCCTGCTTCAGATGATAAGGATGTTGAGCCCGTTGAAGAAGTAGCAACTTTGGGTGTTGTTACTGCTGGTGAGGACCAGCAGGTACAAGATTTTTTGGCTCAAAACGTAAATGATGATCTGCTTGATGCTGATGAGCAGAAGTCACTGGAAGACATTCTTCTGGAGATTCCAGTTGACGTTCCATTGCCTTCTACTGGCATGGAAATTACAAGATTGTGATGGGCCAATCGATAAAGATTACAGGCGTCACTGAGAAGACCTGGTTTCTAAACAGTCTTCCTCGCATTCCTGCCGATGATAAAGGAAAGGCAATTTTGGTGGAGAAAGACCCTGTTAAGGGCAATCCAGCTAAGGAGCATTACTCTTTAATCTGTGCAGATATTGATTTGCTTGTGGCTTTGCGAGAAAAGGTAATTGATGAAGTCGCGCTATTCTTTAATTCTTTCAGTTTAAAGAAACTGGCCACAATAAATATTGACGAGATGTATAAGGAGGAACAAGTTTTGTCCTAGGGTGAAACAGAGTCGCCTCAGGTAGCTATTCAACGGAAGTCCTATATTTTGCTTAAGTATAGAAGAGTTTTGATTTGGAAATTTTTGGAATCGTGGAGGTCCAATTTTGTACCGGGCCAAGGATCTACCGCAGTCGATCGCAGGGTTATCGAGTTGCTATCGGATCGTCATGTTTCTATTTTAGAGGAGTTGACAACGACGGCCCGGGCTCATGGTCTTATATGGAAAAAGCCTTGTTGTTCTACGGTGTTTGATGGGAGCCCACGCGATCGAGGCGCTGTAATTGCCAGAACCAACACGAATACTCGATCGTCTTGCTGGATTAGAACGATGATTTTGGTTGATGGAGTGTGGACTGTGGAACCTTGTGCTAATGAGTGGGTAAAAATTCCCCGACAGGTTATCTCTAATGAAGTCCATCGTCAGAGACAATACGACGACACTCTTCCTACAGTGAGTGACTTTTTCAAGCTGATGAGGAAGAGGTGGGCTGATATCTGTTTGGAGGTTGTTGAGTTTTGCGCTTCGCGGAGACTTCTACCGATTGGTTCTCTCCAGTTTTGCAGGTCTTCGTCAGTAGTAGAACCAGTTTTTTAAGTTGCTTATAGACAGTCTCAAATTTTTGCATTCAGAGTCTCTCAGTTTTGCTCCATATTCGTTGATTTCAGTGTATTTAATTGGTTTCCAAGTGCAGATATTTCAGGTTTTCTCTCTTCAATTGCTTTGGACAGAACAGCTTTGCTTAGTGTACAGAGATCTTTTGCTCAGACAGTTGTTCCCAGTGTACAGTTTTCTCTAGATCAGCGTCCGTCTTCTCCAACTACTGCTGACAGTTCTTCATCTCTACATTTTGATGTGTCAGATGTCGATGCTACCGCGTCTTCTCTACCTCCTATTTCTCAAGATTTCTCTGCTGCTCTTGCTGATCTTCAAGCTATTCTTTCAGAGCAGATTAATGAGTCTCAAAGTGGCATTTCCTCTAAGCTGCATAAGATTGAGCAAGTCCTTCGTGACTCCCTGAGCGATCAAGCCGCAATTTTCAAATATTTATATCAGGAAGCACGTCAAGAGGGTCGCTCTATTGATGATGTCCAGACTATGCGCTTCAACGAATTCCGCAAGAATATCTTAGCTCAAAATGCTTCTATCTTTGTTGGATTGGCGGATGTTCGTAAAGAAGTGCAAGAAGTGAATGCCAAAGTGGACATTATGGCCTCGCGCTTAAACGCCATTCAAAAGGATGCCGAGGCCACCAAGGAAGCCCTTTCCCACCAGCTTTTTGAATTCCAAAGTCGAGCACAGGAAAATCATAGTATTCTTCATGCCCAGCTAAGCGAACTTGTCGATTATATTCATCGGGACAGTGCTGACAAAAAGGGGGAAAGTGGCAGCCGAGGACTCCAACAGCCCTCGAATGTTCAAGTTAGTGCCAGTGCTGAGAGGACTCCAACATTTGCGCAAAGAGTTGAAATGGCTCAGAGACATATTGTTCATACAGTGCTGGATGCTGATACCAACAGAGCATTACTTGAGAGACAAGCAGCAGCGGAGCGTGATAGAGAAAGAAGAAGAAGAGAAGCGAGAGCGTTGAAAAGGAGGAGAATAGATTAGTTTAGCTTTTCTACTGATATCTTTGTACACATCTTTTGTACAATAGTTTTGGGGTGATACAAAATAAGACGAGTTGCTTTTGGACAATCAGTTGTCGCATTCTACAGAAGAATATTTATCTATCTACAGTGGTAATTCAGCATTGGGGATTTGAGAGATATCAGCAGATGGTATGCGATCAGCAGATGAACTGTTTGAGATATTCAGCAGATAGATTCCTTACGAGCAATCAACGGACAAATATAAGTGATTAGCGTTGTTTTTTTGGTAAGGATTGGTAAACGACAGCGTTTTGATAAGTTCGAACGACGTCGTTGGAGTTCACAGTTACATATCAGCAGTTGAACAAAGAAGAGTAATCAGCAGATACTTTCTTGAAGAGATCAGCAGTTGTTTAGTCTGTGTAGTTGAAGAATGCGAAACGACAACGTTTGGATAAGTTGGAACGACAGCGTATTGATTGGCTTAGACAATTCAGCAGAAGCGTTCCTTAGACAGATCAGCGGAAGCTATATTTCAGCAGATGGCTACAGTGAATTTCAACCAGCAGATGATGTTAACCAGCAGGTGCTTTACAAAGATATCAAAACGACGTCACTTGAATAAGTTGACACGACATAGTTTTATCGCTAAATGAATCAGCCGATGGAAAAACACATATGCATATCAGCAGATGAATTCTTTCAAGTGTTATTCCAGTCGAAGCATCTTTGACAACGTTGATAGAAGTGCTGGTTCTCAAAGTTATTTCAGGCGCAAGCTCAAAGTGATTCAAATACGATCGTTCACTCATATGGAAAAGATCTGTAGGATCGTACAGTTGCCTGGAATTAAGGAGACAAGTTAGGTACTATTTTGGGTAAATAGTACAGTGTACAGAGGCCGTTTCTCCATGCTTGCACAAATATGGAATGAAGACAAATTGACTCTGTCAATGAGCAATTTACCTTGTAGTGGAGCAGGAATTACGGTGTACGATTTTAGCAGTAATTCAAACGGGATTTATTTCCTTTGGAGAATTAATATGACCGTTGCAATCGAAGCCTATATATATCAGCAGCAGTGTTGAAGAAAATATACTTCGCTATCTATCTATTGCTGTCACGCTGCCAAAATCAATCCAGAGCTTACTCTTCGTTAAAAAGCATTCAAAGCTCAAAGACTCGAAGAACCTATCTTTTTGATCTTCATTGAAATACCCTTCGAGTCAATCTTCTGGTTACCTTATTGTAATCGAGTTTCATTGTTGAAACCAGAAGATATTTACAGTCTCAAAATACGTGTTTTCATTGTTATATTTGATTGAGTCTGTAACGAACTGTCTTTGTAAAGAAGTTCGAAAAACTATCAAGTGTTGTAAAAACCAGCAGCGAAGTCTGTGTGAAGTGTTGTGAAGTGCTAGGAGTTCTCATAACTGCGGGCTTTGGGATCGGATGTTTGTAGACAGCCTACTTGCATCAAAGTCTTCTAGTGATACCTTCCGAGGAGGAAGAAGGGGAGACGTAGGATATTGATATCCGAACTTCCAGAAACAAATCTCTGATCCCTTATCTTTTACATACAGCATTTATTTACTGTTACGCATTATTCACTGTTCACAAACCAATCGACCTTTTTCCGCACAAATATTGTTGGCTGAGAAGTTTGCATAAAACTGAGATCCAAAACATTTTAAAAGAGTTTGAAATAGAAAAATCGAAGGAGTTCATTCAACCCCCCCTTCTGAACTCCTATTTGCTTAGTGATCCTATTTCTGGGACCATCACGTCCAAGAGTTGCGCGTCATTCCTAATGGAGTTGGTCCAGTCCCGGTGTACTCGACAACACGGGTGCCGTTGCGCAAGCAAAGGAGCCTAGGTCTCACCAAAGATCCAAACATATACTGAGGAAATACCACATAATCCGGGATATTGTGGCTAGAGGTGACATAGCAGTTGAGAGAGTTGTCTCTGCGGACAACATTGCTGATCCACTTACGAAGCCCTTGCCAGGACAGTTGTTTGAAAAACATCGCGAAACAATGGGACTGCGTCTGATGAGTAGTTGGCTTTAGGGCAAGTGGGAGATTGTTAGAGTAGATGCCCAACTAGCCAACTTGTGGCGTATGGGTTTATACTCTTGTATATGACAGTCTTTATATATGATATTCGCATTTGTTTATGGCATTCTTTATCTTCATTATGTTTATATAATGTTAACAATTATGTTGGATAAAGACCTAGAATGCACCATAGTGTATGTTAGATGTGATAGTGGGTATGACGGCTATCATGAAACACATCTAATAGTCACTTTGTATTCTGAATTAGTTCCTAGTCGATTGGGCCGTCAAAATGAGGATAAGGCCGCCCGAGCTTGAGACTAGTATCTGCGATGCGAAGTACCATGTTTCATTGATAGGGAACATTGTGATGTTCTAAGCATGCAGATAGATAGTGACTTGGTGATCTATCGAACTACCCTCGTTCGAACTTTTCAAGTGGTTACCATTTGTCGAGTGGATAAGTCCGAGGTCTTGTTTGTACTGATTAGTCCTCATGACTCGAAACGTCATTGAGACTCTACATGATAGGCGTCTCACTTTGACCCGTTTGCCGACTCTCTTGGGGTCATAAGGCGTCGGGATTGGGTGAGACCCCGATGCATGTAGGAGTCGATGCATCGTTGTCGAGGATTCACCGCTCGCAGACATGCGTGGATAGCCTATGCTATCTGAGGGGATAATAGTATATAAATCTCTGGCCAGAGTACTAGAAGTGTTTTAGGTAAATGTGTTTACCTAGTTACACTCGCGATGTCACTATTCGATCTCCAAGATGTATGCATGGCTATCAGATCTAT
>KV004573.1:102432-117068 GCA_001598015.1 Dorcoceras hygrometricum
ATACCTAGGGGATCATGGGGCGATGTTGCTAGACGCTCTTACCATGATCCGATGGGCAAGTCCGGAATTGTGATTCCGGAGCCGCAATGGTTGTGGGCCCACGGCTAGCTGTATCCCTGAACCATTGAGGGTCACACAAGTACTGGATTCGAGATTCCCGCACGGATACTCAGCTCAATGTGTTGAGCATGCGAAGAGGATTTTGGGGAGTGCGACTTCCTAAAAATCAACAGGGGTCAAATCGGGATTTCCCGATGTTTAAGGGCAAAACGGTCATTTTGAACCCGATTCTGAAAAATGATTTTTCAGATCATAGTATTCAGTTTTGGAAACTGAGTCGATCCGTCCGATCTGATCGGAAATCGGAGTTACGATGAAGTCTCGTTTATGGGGATGAACGGAATGTTCATCCGTTGGACCCGGGCCCGTTGGGCCGGATCCAAATCCATCACTAAGTCTATTTAATATAGACTTAGGCTTTAATCAAAACACTAGACTACACAATTAACCCTAAACCTAGCAAGTGGCCGCCGCCCCCCTCCTCTCTAAACCCGCCGCCGCTTCGAGTCGCCGGAATTTGTTCCGGCCAACTTGACGAGGAGAATCCGTCCGCGCCGATCTCGTCAGGCCTTCTAGTGCAGGCTGACGAAGGAGTCTCGTTTCTGGTCGTGGATCGGATTGACGTTATCTACCGCCGCCTACCGTGAAGTGCCGGTTTCCTCGAGAAACTGGTCGGAGCCAGGCACGAGTTGCCAGCAAGGTAGTCATCTAAACACCCTATGAATGTCATAGTCTGTTATTTGTAATTGAATTGTATTGATCGTCTCCCGGCAATTTTTGTTCTTCCGCTGCCTCGCCGGGAGGCGTGATCCGGATCCGCCGCGGCTACCCAACACTCCCATGATCCTCGGCGATTTTGTTACGATCCTCGACGATCTCGTCGGCCAAATAAGGAAATTCGTATCGTCCGTGAATCCTTTAAATAAGGAAAGCGTATCCGCCTTCCCGATGTAGTGGTGAGCCCTCGGGCGACTCCCGAGCTGCTGGCGTGTATCTGGGTCCTCGGGTGAACGGCTCGGTCCTCGGGTCCCGAGGTGGTTATGGGGGACATCAGGAGTATCCCCCGCCGCGAGTCCTAGACGAAGAATTGAAGTATAGGACTGTAGAGTAGTGGTCGGGACCCGAGGCATAAGCTTGTGCTTTCTGGGGAAAACCGCAGCCGTTGGTCGGGACACTAGACACACAGGTATTGATAATAGACTTCATGGCAAGATAATATTCCAAGCTGATCGAGATGATACAGTCAATAAGTAGAGAAAAATTTTCCGAGCAGGTCGGGGGTAGAGCGGGGTAATGTATATTCCCGAGCAGAGCGATAGCATTCCCGAGCAAGCCGAGGATTGATTCAATAGTAGATAAAGATCAACACATCCCGGAGCAGGTCGTGGCAGTAAACTCCCAAATAACATGTTCTCGAACAGGTTGAGATAATAGATTCAATAAGTGTGGATAACATATTCCTGGGTAAAGTAGATAACATACTCCGAGTAGACGGAAATGACCGATCTGGTTGTACTTATAGACTGCAGCGCTAGTTGGAAGAGCGGATTCCCGAGCAGGACAAGATAAGATTCCCACTCAAAGCGTGGCAGTAAGCTTTCCAGTGAGATGTAGAAAGGTCCCGAGTAGAGCGGGATACGACAGATTCCTCAGCAGGATGATGTTCACGAGCAGGTCGGACGTAAATATGCCAACGAAGGTTGGACTTTATATGCCGAACTGTGCCAACGAAGGTTGGACTTAATATGCCGAGCTATGCCAACGAAGGTTGGACTTTATATGTCGAGTTGTGCCAACGAAGGTTGGACTTAATATGCCGAGCTGTGCCAACGAAGGTTGGACTTGTGTATGTGCGTAGAAGATCTAAGCGATAAGGTGCCAGTGCGGAACTGGGCTTCGGTGCCGAGCTGGTCCGCTTATGCATTTGCGTAGAAGAGCTACGCGATAAGGTGCCAGTGCGGAACTGGGCTTTGGTGCCGAGCTGGTCGGGCTTATGTTGCCAGTGCGGAACTGGGCTTACGAGACATCCCTGAGCAGGGAAATATATAGACTCCCGAGCAGATCAAGAGCAGAACATGTAATAGATTTTTTAGCAGGCCGAGATAACATACTCCCGAGCAAATAACATATTCCCGAGGTAGTAGTGAACATATTCCGAGCGGATCGAGGTAGTAGATTCCCGAACCAATAGAGAACATATCCCGAGCAGGTCGAGATAATAGATTCCACAGCCAAGTAGAAGAGCTACGCGAGAGGTGCCAGTGCGGAACTGGGCTTTGAGCGCTCAGATGGGGTTGCCACCCGAGGAGATGTCAGTGCGGAACTGGGCTTTTGAATAACATATTCCTGAGCAGGGGAATAGAATCCCGAGTAGATCAATGTAAGACTCCGATGCAGGATAAAATAATAAATCCAGATGAGAAATTCCAGAGCTGGGTAAGGTAATAGATCCTGAGCAGAGCCAGCTTAATACTTCTTCAGGCCAGATAAGATATCCGATTCCCGAGTTTGATCAAACAAGAGTAGCATATTCCCGAGCCAATAGAGAGCATATTCCGAGCAAAATATAACAAATTTCCGAACAAAGTATAGTGGGTTAGGTCGAGACAGGTTCTCGTGCGGTAATCAGATAATGGGTTCCGGTACAGAGCCGATAACATGCCGTAATAATTTCCTGAGTAAATAACATATTCCCGAACCTGCCGCAATAAATCCTCGAGCATAGTGGGATACCATTTCCCAACTGAAGGTGATAAATGCTCGAGCAGAGCTGGATGGAATTTCAAAGTAAGATATATTAGATTCCCGAGCAGGGCAGGATAAAGAATTTCAGAGCAAACGTAGATTGACGTATCCCCGAGCAGGTCGAGGAAATGGATTTCCATTGTTGAGCTGGTTGGAATAATTAAATCCCGAGCAGAGTAGGATAAAAGCCCACCGCAGGGCGTAATAAGTTCCCGAATAAAGCGGGGTAAAAGATTCCCGAGCAGGTCGCAGCGATTCCTGCTAAAGCATAATTTTTTGTAAAGTAACACAACAAAAGTGAAGTAATTACTAACCTTTAGTTCCTCATGCTTGTTCGCGACGAGGACTCGTCGGAAGGGTCGGCCCTTCGGTAGGGGGGCTAAGACGTTCTTCAGTCGTCCACTTGGCCACTCGGGCTATCGAGAGGCCTCGCAAATCGAGGTCTCGGGTCATGAAATCCATTTGTCTTTGCAAAACGGAATGGTAAGTTCCCTCTTCAAGTTTTTATTCTCTCCCAACTGAGAGCCTCCTGGATTGTAAAAGCTACAAGTTTTTCTTGCTCACAGAAGTCAATAAGCACAATTACTAAGAAATTTTCAATAATTTCTCGAAAATATACAACAGTGGAATTATTCAAATGAAATTTCATCCGCATCAGAAGTCCCAGATTCAAACAGGCTCCAGAATAATGTCAACTCGACTCATTTCATAATCACAGCTGTTATCAGTGTAATACTTTGGAACCACCGAGCTTATGAAATTTCAAAAACTACAGCTCATTTACCATAAATAGCATAGCACAACTATTTATACAGTTTTTCACCCGCTGATGCATCACCAAGAACTTGACTGATCCCTATAAATTCCGGGTTATCGGCAGCTGTTCACCCATGTACTTACAAAAACCAACGGGAAAAGAATTGCAATGCTGGGATTTCTCTATTCTCATGTGTGAATAAAATGACAAAATTGTGTTCACCTCGATTAGGCCAGCAAGCTCGGCCCACTCTCAGCTACTGTCCGAGCATGTTCATGGTTATGATGCCTTGTAATTTGGACATCTCGATTGAAGTGCGTACGAGCTTTTGCATAAGGAGCATCTCTCGCCGGCTTCTAAAAGAAGTGGTGTACCAGACCACTTGGCTCTGAGAGACACCTGCACATTTTTTTGGGGCCGCGGCTCTGGGCAGAGACTGAGTGCCCAGAAAGGAGAACACCTAGTGTTACAAGGATCAAAAAGAAAAACCCAGATCTAACTATTCTTCCCATTCTTGAATACTGATCAAGCCGGGCTACCCTCTTCATCAGTTAACACAAATCTCTGATGTTGCATTTCAGAAGCAAGAATTGAATAAAAGGAACAAGAATGAAGGGCCATCTCACAATTTGGTACAATTATCTTAGAAAAGTATTCCCACATATATCATGGTTGTAACAGCAACACATATGAAGCAAGATGGCTATCTCCTAACAAGACGCAGTAGCCTGTGTAATGCAGAAATTCGAATTTGTATACCCAGCCAAGCAGTGATTTACCCCACAAAATGAAAATACGATTCACAAATTAAAGATACAGTAGGTTGTAATCTGCACTCTTCGAAAACAGTTGGTTTTGCTACCTGTTTCCATCGCGTTCCTCCTACAGGCACACAACAACATGATAGAAAAAGAAGCTGCTATTCCTTCCAGGCAGAATGTTTTCATGTAGATAGCTATAAATCGACACTCAAGCAGAAAATTCCCATCCAGGATAAATTAGTTTCTAGCAGATGTTGAATATGGAGTAAAGGGTCCATATACTGGCAGAAAATCAAAACCTTTTCATCATCGAATTGAGCTTGGTAAACTCGTCCAACTGATCCCTCACCAATAAGATTTTCCACACTGAAACTGCCAGTAGCTATTTGCAAGTCAGCTACTGAATACAATTGCACTTATTGAAGCTGTACCGACTTTCTTGATTGGAACTATAGGCTTTGCCGTGGCATCAGATTCATCAAATGATTTAGAACGATCAGCAGGAGGAGGTCTGAGGTTTATCGCCGTGGGGAGTTTTTGCAAGTCAGCTACTGAATACAATTGCACTTATTGAAGCTGTACCGACTTTCTTGATTGGAACTATAGGCTTTGCCGTGGCATCAGATTCATCAAATGATTTAGAACGATCAGCAGGAGGAGGTCTGAGGTTTATCGCCGTGGGAGTCTCGAAAATCTTCATACTGGCTGTGGATGAAGTTTGAACAGGCTTCATCTCTGCAGACTGAAAGGTACCTTGAGCTTCCTGTGAAGCAAGAGGATTGAAAGGCTGATCAAGTTTCTCAATGTCCATGGCCGACTTTCTGGACTTCCTTTTTATGATGAAGAATGCTATAATTGCTCCAACAATCAAAATCGATACAACAATTCCAGCGATGGCACCAGCACTTATACCAGATTTGCTACCAGCATTAGATGACCTACTGGTGCCTCCAGAATTGTGGTTCCCGTTGGGCCTGCTAGCAGGAGGAGAACCAGGTGGAGGAGGAGGTACAGGCCCAGAGTTCCAAGAATTACCGTTTGCATGAAAGTTTATGCCTTTCAACTGCTCCGGTATCCATCCACTAAAATGATTGTTTTCAACGTTCAAGTTCTCAAGGGGAAGATTCGAAAGGACGTCAATGGTTCCTCACATTTAATCTGCAGCCTGCGAGGTTTATGTGTTCCGCATTTGGAGGAAGAGAATAAGGAAAGCTGCGTCCGAGATTGTTGTTACTGACATCAAAAGTTGTGACTGATGTCAAACTTCCTAACTGGTATCCCAGATCCCCCAAATTCGAATCATTAGGAGAGATTTGTCGTTTAGAAGTGCTGTTGACCTTAACATTTTCTTTATCACCCTTCATAGCGATCAAATGACAAACACTACGTAGGCACAATAAGAGATGCGCTACGTAGCACAACCCAAATATAGCAGAATATTGAATCCAAAGCAAAATACGTAATAGCCCAACACCATATATGTAACAATCCAATAACACAACAAACAAATCCAGAGAAAACCACCAGCACTCAATAACACCAACGAATCAGAAACCAAGAAGAAGAGCCACGCGTACCAGGGGATAAAAAGCTGAAGATAATCTGAATGTTGGCCCAAATGAATCGTAGATTGATAATAACATAGGGAACGATCCAATGTAGCCAGAAATCACGATGTAGTAGCAGCACAATATTGGAGATTTACGTTTTGAAGAAATCCCAAGAGATGAGCAGTATCCAGATTTACGTGAAATCCCCAAAATAATGCTCAAAATACAATCAATAACAGAGGGGAATCTTGAAATCAATATTCAACAGGGACGCAAACGTAGATAAAATAAAACAGGACGATTCAATCTACCAGTGAATCACGAAGAACAGCAGTGCGCGCAGGTCGCTCCCATCCTCGAGAGAAGCGAGAGAAACATCTCTCTAAACCTGACTCTACCCTTCCCTCACTCTCTCCTTCCTCGGGTGGCATCGTCTTTCTTCGAGATTTTTCACGGACGGTACCAACTGATGTAGCCAAATTTTATCCAGCCGAGGAACCATCGCCACGTCGGGAGAAAGAGCTCGGGGTACTCGGGTATCACGTCGATCGCCGGTCACTCAAAGGGGAAAAGTCCTTCTCTTTGTTACCTGCAGCCATAAAACAGATCAGAGGGCACCGGAGGTGAGTCCGACAAAACCCCGTCGGATGCCTAAGTCAGGCAGTGCGCGAGATAGAAAAGACACGTCGGAAGAAAGATCTCGGGGTACTCGGGTATCACGTCGATCGTCGGTCACTGAAAGGGGAAAAGTCCTTCTCTTTGTTACCTGCAGCCATAAACACAGGTCAGAGGGCGCCGGAGGTGAGTCCGACGAAGCCCCTCCGATGCCTAAGTCAGGCAGTGCGCGAGATAGAAAAGAGGTGCTGTGAGAGCAAGTGAATGAGAGAATGAAAAGTCCCTGTACTGAGAGGCGTACCTGGTATTTATAGAGGGGTTAAGAGGAGCATATCTCGGCGGAGATCTCGGGCGAGCGAGATATTCTCCATGATCTTCGGGAAGATCTCCCACGATCCTCGACGATTTTGTTACGATCCTCGATGATCTCGTCGGCCAAATAAGGAAATTTGTATCGTCCGTGAATCCTTTAAATAAGGAAAGCGTATCCGCCTTCCCGACGTAGTAGTGAGCCCTCAGGCGACTCCCGAGCTGCTGGCGTGTATCTGGGTCTTCGGGTGAACGGCTCGGTCCTCGGGTCCCGAGGTGGTTATGGGGGGCATCAGATATGATAGTACGATATCATAAAATTACGTGAAAAGTTTTAAGTAAGTTGTTATATTATTGAATTAATTGTTAAATATCTGAAAGAATGATAAGGGTAAATATAAATATTAATTAAAATAATCAACATAGTTATGCTAAAGTTTTTAGACATTTTAAGATAATACAAATTAATCAAATGCTCTCAATTTAATGATACATGTTTATTATTGTAATATATTGAGAAAATGACATGAGAAGTTTTTGAAAAAATTATTATATTATTATACTTTACTTGTTAAAATATCTGAAAGAGTGAAACAGTAAATGTAAATATTAATTAAAATAATCAATATAGTTAACTGAGTTGTTTAGGCATTTTAAGATAGTATAAATTAATCAAATCTTCACAATTTTATGATATATGAAATATTTATAATTTAAAACCGATATTGTGTAGCAACAAGGAATTGGTTCAGTGGTTGGTACGTGGCTTTTCTCATTGCTGCTTGTGTTCGACGGAAATATAATTTTTCAAGAGAGTGCGACCCATCGGACCGGTTAACCGGGTCAACGAGTTGCCGACCAGTACATCCACGGTTCCGGGCCGGTTCCGGATCAAAGCACGTTGACCCAGTTAATAGGCCCAACGAGTCCACTTCTGGCCACGGATTAAAGCGGCCAGTGGCCAGGTCTAATCGACCGGCCCATGGGCTTTCTCAAACAATTGACGGGCTACGACTCAGTCGGCTCATAAGCCTGTTAAAGATGATCAATATTGGCCCATTAGCTTTAAAGTTACGCCTGGGAGCCCATGTTGCGAAATGACCAAAGAAAACTTTGCATCCTTCATACAATTATGATACATTGTATTGTCAATTTGAGTTTAACTCACCCGTAGGGACGATGGGATTGGTAACGTAAGTGAATGATCGGTAAATAATCAAATTGATTCTTCCTACCAACATCTATCTTAGGAGTATATTAGATTGTGATTGTTCAATGTGATTTACCAGATTAACATATTACATTATGATTGTTCAACATGTGGTTTACCTGATTAACATGATTTATAAGTTATTGTGTTTAGTTTACTTGGTGTATATGGAAGCATAGTGTATACAGATTCTCACGTCATCGAAATAAATAAAGTTTTAATCCTATATTTTTCAAATTCGGTAATTTTAATCATTTTTAATACATATGTGAGCATCATGTATATCAACGTCAAACCAACTCTCTTTTAAAATAATAAGAAATCTTATTAAGAATGACCTTTGATACCATGTGTGGCTAGAATCAAGTATATATGACCAAAATTACACAAATCCCTAACTTAAGTTTCTTCCTATTTCTTTATTATTAGTTTTTTTTTTATGATGCACCCATTTTCTCTTGACTAAGTTTATGAGATAGTGGTCTTCCCCCAAATAACTCCGAATATAGCTAAACCCATATATACTTGAAGTTGCTTCCAGATTTATTTTTTTATCTCAATATATAATCAAATTCTAAGGATTTGATCCCTCACAAAATCATCCCAATGCTTTATAAATATGTCATGACTCATGGCCCTATTTCCCTTATTTCACTTATTCTTGGCTGATCACGTTTGTAAAAGAATACATTATTATCACAAAAGTTTCCAAGGAAAATTTACCTGCAACGCCAGTGTACTCTAGCATCACCATTAAATCTTGGCTTAACAGAAATTGTGGCGTATTTATGTCTTTCTTTTTTTACATTGAAGTGTGATACTCGTATTTTCTTAGTTTCATATCTTGACCCAATTCTCCCGATGAACAATAATACTACGAGGTTAATTTTTTTTTTATTTAGTTAAAAAGGAGTGATATTTCTGATGAGAATTTACACAATTGTTAAAAATTAATGTTCTGGGACTTATTAATTGGGTCATGCTCGATTCCCACCGATCGGGGGTTATCTCTGAATTTATTTAAATAAATTTAGTTATTTTTTAAGTCTATATTTATATTGTCTTAGATAAGTAAGTCGATGATATACTAAATGTAAGTCGATTATATACTAAATGTGATATGTAGTTTCACTGTAACTCATTAACGTTGAATAATTATCACATTTCTAAAAAAAGCATATGTTTGTGGGTCAATTTTGGAATATTAAAGTTTGCATGAATTTATGTGTAGATTTTTATAATATAAATAATATAGTTTTTTAAGCTATGCAAATTATTTGAATATAAAAAACTATTATATAACCAGAAAGCTACCCAACCTACAGTCGTAATCTATACTTCTATTTAATCTTATCTCCCACACCAGTACTGCAGGTTGCTTTTCCCCCAACTCAACATTCGATTTGTCCTCTATATTCTTCTCAATTCCCACGTAATTTATATAGTTTCTCACATGCGAAGCAAAACCCAAGTTTGTTCTCTTCTCGGCACCAGTTCTTGCGTGAGAAATGGAGAACAAATTCCAAAGATTGGCAGTTGCGAATTCAACAGAAAATGCTGTAAATGTACATGATCACGAACAAGAATATGGCGAAGATGGAGATGAAGGGGAAGAAGAAGAAGAAGAAGCACTCTCGTTTTGCGATCTTCCACTCGATCATCTGTCGAGAAATGGTCGAGGAGGAGGAGTAGAAGAAGAAGACGAAGAAAGGATTCCTCTGCGAGCAAATGAATCCCAGGAAGACTTCCATTTCTGCTATTCGTCCAATGATTCAGAAATGTGCGACGCAGATGAAGTGTTCTTCCAGGGCCAGATTCTTCCGTTGCGCCATTCTCTAAGCTCTGATAAAGGATCGTTTCAGTATCATCGGTCCATCTCCAAGTCGGGATCGATCGGTGGCTCTTCTTCCATCACGCTGTTTTCTAGCAGAAGCAGCAGTATCAGCAGCAGCCACCGTTCATACAGCAGCCGCAGCTCCGCAGCCGCTACTCAGTCGTGGTGCAGGATACCAAATCCGCAGCAAAACCACTCACATTCCCACCGGAACTCTCCACCCAGTACATATTTCCCGATACCTGGAATCATACGCACCAACAACGTAATCTACTCCAAGAAAACATCATCATCGGCGTGGAGCATCCTGCGACTAGGAATCTTAGTCACTTCCCAGCCAGAAATCGCGTTTAAGGATCTCAAAACACGATCATGCCCCATTCTCAGCACGAATCGCAAGAACCTAAGGAGCCGTAACAGCAATATCAAGAACAAGGTTATCATCGGCGACGGCCTGAAGAGGAAACCAAGAGGGCTCCTCGGAGGATGCAATTGCTCGAACGATGCGGTGGATGCAGTTCGTTCAAGAGTCATGAGCACAAAAAAAAGCAGCGTCGCGGAGATGGAGAAGCAAGCTGATGCGGCGGTGAAGCGGACAGGATCGGCGAAAAAGCAGTGGACCCATTATCGAACATTTGAATGGCTAAAGCAGCTTTCCCTTGAAGACACAGCGGAGGAAAAATGATTCCAAATAATATTTTTCACGCATGCTTCACGTTTTTTTTGTGGGCTCTTAATTTAATTTGAATTTCTAATAGTTCGGTCGTTGCTATTGAGTAATTATGTATGTATACTTGCTTTTAAAGTTATCTGAATTTTAATAATATTTTTATCCCACTTACTAATCAGACAAAGAGAAATCTTACCAATACGTGCTTTATTAAAATGGAAGTTAAAACGATATAAGGTTAATTGAAAATAATAATGATGCCCCCGTTACCACCTCGGGACCCAGGATCGAGCAGCGCGCTCCTGATCCCGAGGACTTGTGCTCAGATCGAAAAGTCGTCCGACGACTTATGCTCAGATCGGGAGCGTTTCCCTTCATGACTAGCAGAATCCAACCCAGATACGTCTTTCCTTGTGTGAACCAGAATCCTATCCGGATACGTCTTTCCTTATTTGAACGACAAGATCACCGAGGATCACGGAGAAGATCTTGCACCGAAGATCGCGGCGAGTATCTCGCCCGAGATACCCGAAGTAGACGAATATTCGCCAGGATATGCTCATCTCCACCGTCTAGCCCCTCTATAAGTACCAGGTACGCGCCATTCATTCATTCACATTCTAGCATTCTTTGCTCCCCACATATATTGTCTCTTTCTCTCTTTTGCTCTCGCATCCCGTCTGACTTAAGTATCGGAGGGGTTTCGCCAGACACACTTTCGGCGCCCTCTGACTTGTGATTTGTGGCTGCAGGCATCGTGAGGAGCCGCTCTCCAATCGCTCTCAATCCCGACGACCGACGTCCCGAGCTCTAGAGGTGGTGGTAGCTCGCCTGCTGAGATAATTTGGCTACATCAATTGGCGCCGTCTGTGGGAGACTTAGAAGAAGAAAAAAAAGATGCCACCAAAGAGGACTAGAGTTCAGGGTACTGGAGAAATCAGCAACACGGAGAGTATGTCTCGGGGGTCGGAGAACCCCGGTCTCACTGCCGCTCAGATAGCTCAACTAGTAGCAACTACAGTAGAACAGATATTGGCGAACCGACCTGAGTCACGCCCGTCGCCCGATCAACAATATGAGGAGATCAGGAAATTACGAGAGGAGGTTGCTCGATTGAGGGAAGAAAGGAGCTCGGCACCTCTACCCCTCCCAGCTCGGGAGGTCCCCTTTTCTGCAGAAAAGTATTGGCCGCTGAGTTACCTCAACACTTCAAGTTTCCAAATGTAGGAGATGGGAGATCCCGAGGAGCATCTGTCCCGATTTGAGAACGCTGCCCTCCTTCACTAATATGATGATCCTATCAAGTGCAAGTTTTTCTCACCACTTTGGTTCGATCTGCAGAGCAGTGATTCAATCTCTTGTCCACTGGGAGCATTAAGAGCTTTCAGGACTTCAGTCAGGTGTTCCTCCATCAGTTCGCTAGCAGCAAGAAGCAATCGATGATGACACTGAATCTATTTACCGTAAAACAGAAGGAGCAGGAGAGTGTTCGAGAATACATCCGACGTTTCAACAGAACTATTATTGAGGTGCAATCTGCCACGCCGGACTTCTTAATAGGGGCCTTCACCCAAGGACTGCGAGGGGGTGATTTCTTCAGATCACTGGTCAAGAAGCCCCCGAAAACGTTTGATGAGCTTCTCACTAAGGCTGAAAAATATGTTAATATGGAGGAGATACAGTCCTCGAGGAGGAGTGAACAGAAAGAACCACCTCGGCCGGGTCGGGAACTCCGAGCAGAGAGAGCCTCGCCGAGGCCATCCAGGCAAGACCCCCTTTGTTGTTGGGGGAGTTTACCACCCGAACTCCATTAAAGGTGAGCAAGGTTCGGGCTTTGGAGATCTGTGATGAGCGAAAAGTAGTGCAACAATCTCGGGGAAGTGACGGGGCCCCAAGGAATCCCAGGTCGGATAAGTTTTGTGATTTTCACAAGGATTACGGGCACACGACCTCGGAATGTCGCCACTTGGATAATGAGTTGGAGCGCATTATACAAAATAATCCTGATGTGCGGGCAGCGCTATTCGGGGATGGACAACCCCGGAGGGAGAAGAGGACCCGAGGAGGAGAAAATTGATGGTAGGATAAGAGGCCCTCAGGGCGAGAGAGGACACCTCGGAATCAGGAAACCCTTCCCGAGGAGAACAGAGATCACCCCCGTCTCGGGAAATTATCCAAATGATATCAGGAGGATCTACTGATGGGGATTCTAATCGGGCGAGGAAGGCACGGTGTCGTTGAATGGAAGTCATGGAGGTCGAGAACAGACACTCGGGGCCTACTATCTAATTCGGTCCCGAGGACTTACCGACAGATGTTGAGGCGCATAATGACGCCTGGTCATTCGGGCGATGATCGCAAACTATGAAGTGGCCCGTATCTTTGTGGATTCCGGGAGTTTAGTCAATGTATTTTTTAAGGGCGTTGTGGATCAGATGGACCTCGGGGAATATCGTATGAAGCCAGTGCAAACGCCTCAGTTCGGATTCACTGGTCACTCTTTGCAGCCAGTGGGGGTCGTTCAGTTACCCCTCTCGCTTGGATCAGGGAAGTATAGAAAAACCAAGGTCATCGAGTTTACTCTGGTAGACGCGCCTTCTTCGTATAATGTTATACTCGGGAGACCAGCCATGGCCGCCTTCATGGCTGCGGCCTCGGCCTTGCACCAGAAGATCAAATTCCCGGTGGGAGATGCAGTGGGTGAAGTGCTTGGAGATCGGAAGATGACGCGAAAATGTTATGTGGAAGAAGTGAGAGTGGAACAAAAGGTGGCTAAGTCCCGGGCCCAAGACTATCCTAAGGCTCGGGAGGATAGAGATGTGAACATGGTCGGGGAAGATTTTCAGTTGACCACCGAGGACGAGGAGGAAGAAGTAGTCCTCGTTCCTCCAGCTGGGGTTGTGAAGATAGCCAGGATGCTACCAAAGGATGTGCGGGCACAGTTGATCCAGTGCCTGGAAAAGAACAAGGATGTGTTCGCCTGGTCCCCTTCCAACCTGAAAGGAGTCAGGCGCGAAGTAATGGAGCATAGGTTGAATGTCTCCCCGAGCTCCCAACCAGTTATTCAGAAAAGAAGACACTTTGGTCTCGAGAAGGATGCTGTGATCAGGAGTCAGGTCGGGGATCTGTTGCAGGTCGGGCATATAAGAGAGGTACACTTTCTTACTTGGTTATCTAATGTGGTGCTAGTGCCGAAGGCTACAGGAAAGTGGCGGATGTGTGTGGACTTTCGAGATCTGAAAAAGGCTTTCCCCAAAGACTACTATCCTCTTCACATGATTGATCAACTCGTCGATTCCACCTCGGGTCACGAGCTGCTTAGTTTCCTAGATTCCTATCAGCGGTATCATCAAATTCCACTGGCTGACGAGGATCAGCGTAAGGTTAGTTTTATTATGACCAATGAGACATTCTGATATGTTGTCATGCCCTTCGGACTTAAGAATGCGGAGGCAACTTATCAGAGGTTGATGGATAAGGTCTTCAAAAAGCAGATCGGGAGGAATGTGGAGGTGTACGTTGATGATATACTGGTGAAGTCTCTGTTAGAGTAGATGCCCAACTAGCCAACTTGTGGCGTGTGGGTTTTCATTGACTCTTGTACAAACGATCTTTATATATGATATTCGCATTCTTTTATATGGCATTCTTTACTTTCATTATGTGTGTAATGATTTACAATTGTGTTGAGTAAAGACCTAGATTACACTAAAGCGTATGTTAGATGTGATAGTGGGTATGACGGCTATCATGAAACACATCTAATAGTCGCTGTGTATTCTGAACATGTTCCTAGTCGATTGGACCGTCAAAATGAGGATAAGGCCGCCCGAGTTCAAGACTAGTATCTGCGATGCGAAGTACCATGTTTCATTGGTAGGGAACATTGTGATGTTCTGAGCATGCAGATAGATAGTGACCTGGTGATCTATCGAACTACCCTCCTTCGGACTTTCCAAGTGGTTACCATTTGTTGAGTGGAAGGTCCGAGGTCTTGGTTGTACTGATTAGTCCTCACGACTCGAAACGTCATTGAGAATCTACATGATAGGCGTCTCACTTTGACCCGTTTGCCGACTCACTTGGGGTCACCAGGCGTCGGGATTGGGTGAGACCCCGATGCAT
>KV004573.1:140710-186228 GCA_001598015.1 Dorcoceras hygrometricum
CCGTCAAAATGAGGATAAGGTCGCCCGAGTTCGAGACTAGTATCTGCGATGCGAAGTACCATGTTTCATTGGTAGGGAACATTGTGATGTTCTGAGCATGCAGATAGATAATGACCTGGTGATCTATCGAACTACCCTCGTTCGGACTTTCCAAGTGGTTACCATTTGTTGAGTTCCTAGTCGATTGGGCCGTCAAAATGAGGTTAAGGCCGCCCGAGTTCGAGACTAGTATCTGTGATGCGAAGTACCATGTTTCATTGGTAGGGGACATTGTGATGTTCTGAGCATGCAGATAGATAATGACCTGGTGATCTATCGAACTACCCTCGTTCGGACTTTCCAAGTGGTTACCATTTGTCGAGTGGATAAGTCCGAGGTCTTGGTTGTACTGATTAGTCCTCACGACTCGAGACGTCATTGAGACTCTACATGATAGGCGTCTCACTTTGACCCGTTTGTAGACTCACTTGGGGTCATGAGGCGTCGGGATTGGGTGAGACCCCGATGCATGTAGGAGTCGATGCATCATTGTTGAGGATTCACCGCTCGCAGACATGCGTGGATATCCTATGCTATCTGAGGGGATAATAGTGTATAAATCTCTGGCCAGAGTACTAGAAGTGTTTTAGGTAAATGTGTTTACCTAGTTACACTCGCGATGTCACTATTCGATCTCCAAGATGTATGCATAACTATCGGATCTATAGCGACTCTCGATTTACCAATGGTCGCTGATCTGATCGGGATATATGGATTGAAAGGACCGTACTGTACGCTAACCACGACCAACTGGTTCTTGCAGGCACTATCAGTGATACCTAGGGGATCATGGGGCGATGTTGCTAGACGCTCTTACCATGATCCGTTGGGCAGGTCCGGAATTGTGATTCCGGAGCCACAATGGTTGTGGGCCCACGGCTAGCTGTATCCCTGAACCATTGAGGGTCACACAAGTACTGGATTCGAGATTTCCGCACGGATACTCAGCTCAATGTGTTGAGCATACGAAGAGGATTTTGGCAGTGCGACTTCCTAAAAGCTCAACAGAGGTCAAATCGTGATTTGCCGATGTTGAGGGGCAAAACGGTCATTTTGCACTGGGATTCTGAAAAACGGTTTTTCAGATCATAACATTCAGTTTTGGAAACTGAGTCAAACGGTCTGATCTGATCGACGATCGGAGTTACGATGAAGTCATAGTGATGGGGATGAACTGAATGTTCACCCGTTGGACCCGGGCCCGTTGGGCCGGTCCAAGTCCACCACTTAGTCCACCACTTAGTCTATTTAATTAGGCTTAGGTTTCATTGTTAATACACAAGACTACAAGCCCTAACACTAAGCACAAAACCGCCGCCCCCTCTCCTCTTCGACCTCACGCCGCGCCGCCGCCGCCGTCGTCGCTTCGTCGGAAAATTGTTTCCGGCCTAGTTTTACGAGGAGAATTCGTTGGCGATAAAATCCTTCAGCCTTCTAGTGTAGGATGATTGGAGGGAGATCGATTCCGGTCGTCGACCTGATTGACGGATCTACCGCCACCTACCGTGTAGAGCCGGCGTTCTTGTAATTCCGATTGGAGCCAGGCACAAGTGCCAGCAAGGTATTCCTTTAAACACCCTATGAATGTCATAGAATTGTTTTGAATTATCATATTGATCGTCTCGCGGCACATGTTTATTTTGTTCTTCCACTTCCTCGCCGGGGGGCGCGACCCGGATCCCAACACAGTACTGTGAAGAAAACCAAAAGCTGAGCAAACAGCTGTTGGAACGAGTGGCAAGTAAAGAGCTGTTGCAATGAATTGAAGCAAACAGCTGTTGGAATGAGTTGCAAGCAAACAGCTGTTGGAACGAATTGAAGCAATCAGCTGTTGGAACATAAAAGTCAAATAAGAAGACAACAGCTGATGAAATGTTGTGACCGAAGAAGACAACATCTGATGAAATATTATGACGAATCTAGCGAACAGCTGTTGAACAATTTGTTGGAGTACATTCAGCTGTTGGGACGCAATCAACATTCAAAATGGAAAGAATCAATGGCTGAAATTGAGTCGTGCAAATGCCTTAATTTAAGGGGACAAGATTAGTACTATTCTGGGAAATAGTACAATATACAGAGGATGATTGCACCAATTTGGGAAGAAGACAATTTAGCCGTAACAAGCGCAGAAGGGATTTGAATCTAATCTAACGGATATATCTTTGGAGAAAAGCTATATATACGAAGATTTGAAGAAGAAATTCTTTGATGATTGATCACTCCATAAGGGACAAAGCACAGTGCAAAAACAGAGGGAATAAAAGTAGAAGGACGAAGAAGTCGACCACCATTAGAGAAGAGCTTACAACGAGCGTCGACTGCTGAGTTCTAATCAGCTTTTGTAGAGCATTTCCCCAGTGTGTGAGATTTATCATTTTGAGAGTTGATCGTTCACTGTGAAAATCTCACACACACAGATTCACTCGTATATTTTGAGAGATGTGCGAAATTGATTAGCGTGAATCACAACCCAACAATCAGATCCCGTCCAAGCACGAATAGTTAAACTCTGTGTATGTAGTCTTTGAACAGAGACGTTAAACAAGTTCTTGTTCAGTTATACACACAGTTGCGGCTGGTGTGCATTTGTTGAGGCTAGGAGTTCACCTAGAGCGAGGCTCGGTGATTGGGTCTTTGGATCAAATTCTTCTAGTGGAACCTTCCGAGACGGAAGAAGGGGAGACGTAGGATATTTATATCCGAACTTCCATAAACAAATAGCAGCGTAAATTTCTTTATGATTTACAGTTCCGCACTTGCATTTATTTAGCACGCATAACACATTTGATGGCATACACACACGCACAAATATGTTTGACACAAACAGATGTCTCACATTGGAAATCAGATTTCACATGCTCTGTTGCGTTTACTTTTGTTTATCAGAAATCTGATTTCATGGAGTTTTAAAATTAGGATTCAGTTCTGGTGTTTTTCGCATGTTTTATTACATACCAGATCTGTCTCCGGTTCTCTGTTTTATGTTCAAGAACCTGAGGTATTGCACCTCTTTATAGCAGCGCAAAATTTTTATTTAACAGTAGCAGCGCTTTTCTTTTACTTTTATTGGATCAGATCTCTCGTGTTCTGCTGTTTAGTCTAGTGAGATATGATCCTTCGATCCTAACAGACTGGTCAAATGGGTTACCTAACTCAGTGAATATGACATACAGTTCAAACCTCGGGCAGCAATAAAAGCAAAGCATTAGCAGATTTCGTGGCAGAAACAGTGCGCTTCGAGCAAGAGGAGAGGTGGAAGGTGTATGGGGATGGGTCTTCTTGCTCATCTGGAAGTGGCGTCGAGATATTCTAGGTGTCCCCTGGGGGGAAGAAATGAGTCTGATGATCACTCTGGATTTCTAGGCCTCCAATAATGAAGCGGAGTATGAGACCTTGCTCATCGGGCTCCGAGCGGCAAAGAATATGGGGATAGCTTGGGTAGTGCTCTATTCGGACTCCCAGTTGGTGGTTTAGCGGAGCAACGAGAGATTCGAGATAAAAAATGAAAGAATGGTGAAGTATGCGGAGGCGTTGAGAAACCTAATGAAAACCTTTTCTGAAGTAGTTTTGGAGCAGATATCTTGGGAAAACAATGAAAAGGCAGACATGCTCGCTAGGATGGCTAGTTCTCTTGCTCCATCCTCGGGAGAAGAAGTGCAGGGTAAGGAGCTGATATCACAGGTATACCAGGTCGAGAAGAATCACGGAGAAATACC
Source organism: Dorcoceras hygrometricum (assembly GCA_001598015.1). Classification (NCBI taxonomy): domain Eukaryota; kingdom Viridiplantae; phylum Streptophyta; class Magnoliopsida; order Lamiales; family Gesneriaceae; genus Dorcoceras; species Dorcoceras hygrometricum. The sequence goes on from KV004573.1 coordinate 144,469, forward strand.
TGCCTTAGACTGGCTACATGACATCATTTAGTACCTCCTTAGAAGAGTCATGCCCGAGGACCAACGCCGGGCTCGGAAAATAAAACGACAAAGCGTGCGCTTCGTGATGCTGGATAATAAATTGTATAAGAGGTCTTTCGACCACTACTGAAGTGTTTCGGTCCCGATGAGGCCAGATATGTGTTGAGAGAAATCCACGAAGGGTGTTGTGGAATCATCTAGGCGCAGTAGCTCTGGCTCGAAAAGCTATACTCGTAGGATTCTTCTGGCCTACTATGCATCAGGATTCTACCACTCTTGTCCGATCTTGTCAAGGCTTCCAGAAACATGCTAACCTACAGAAGCAGTCCGCCGAGCCCTTGAAGACCGTCATCTCTTCGTGCCCATTTGACCAGTGGGACATGGATATAGTGGGACCTTTCCCATCGGATGTAGGGCCTGTTGATTACTTCTCTAAGTGGGTGGAGGCTGAACCCTTGGAAAAAATATCTGAGGGCGATGTGTTGAAATTTCAGTGGAAAAACATCGTTTGCCGCTTCGGGATACCTTGGAGACTTGTTTCAGAAAATGGGAGACAGTTTTGTGGAGCGAAAGTTCGGGCATGGTGTCAAGAGTTGAAGATCGAACAGGTTTTCACCTCGGTAGCCTATCCTCAGAGCAACGGGCAAGTCGAAGTCAGTAACCGAACCATCATTCTCAAGGCACGGTTGGACTCGGCCAGACGAATATGGGTGGATGAACTACCATGTGTGCTCTGGGATTATCGAATGACAACTCGAGTAGCCACTGGGGAAACACCGTATTGCATGGTCTATGGAGCTGAGGCCCTTTTGCCAGCAAAGATCTGCCAGGACAGTCTTCGGGTCATGGAATATGCTGAGGATAATGGGGAGATATGGAGCCTCGAGTTAGATCATCTCGATAAGAGAAGAGCTCGGGCAGCTGTGCGCTTATCGGCATATCCGAGGAGAATGACACAGCTTACAACAGGAGGTTTCGGCCTCGAAAGTATGAGATATGAGATCTTGTCTGGAGGAGGATACAGTATCAGGGAGACAGATAAAAGTTGGATCGAAAGTATCAAGGGCCATACAAAGTGGTCGGGAGAATGGGAGTCACGGCTTATTACTTGGAGGATGCACAAGGAAGGAGAGGACGTCGGCCATGGAATGCTATTCATCTCCGAAAGTGTTATGCTTAGAATTTGCTTCTCTATCATTTGTAAGCAGCAAGCCTAAGACTTACTCTGTTACCGTTTGTAAATGCTATCTTATGCCTAAGGATCAATATGGCTCGAAAAACAGGCCTAGGAGTTCAGAAAGGGGGGGGGGGTTGAATGAACTCCTTGGTATTTTTAAATTTTTGAAACCTTTAAAACGATTTTTATAAGCACTCGCTTAACTTAAATCCGAGTTACCAGATTTAAGGTATCTCAGTCCCAAAAGCTGATTTCTCGGTTAACAATGAATGTGCGGAAATAAACCGATCAATCAGTGAACAATGATATGCTGAAATAAATGCTGTAAGTAAAAAGTATAGGGTCGAGAGTTTGTTTATGGAAGTTAGGATATCAAATCTTACGTCTACCCTTCTTCCTTTTCAGGAAGATTCCACTAGAAGATTTTGATGTTTACAGCCTCTGTAACCACCCAGTCACCGAGCCTCACTCAAGATGAACTCCTAGCCACTTCAATCAACAAGCAGACGCAGCTGCTGAATACAACACTTAGAATTTCTATCAAACGGCTTTGTGTAGCACGTTTGTTACAGACTCAACAATGAATGATACAATGGAATGCAAAGCTATTGAGACTGTAAATCTTCTGGTTTTAACAATAAAACGCGATTACACAAGGTAACCAGAAGATGTATCTCGAAGGTAATATCTATGAAGGCTTGAACTGTGAATTGTTCTTCGAGATTAGGATACTGGACTTAGAACAATTTCTGCAATGTTAATTTCCAGTAGTTGTTTTAGCTTTAGGAAGATAACTTCAATAGACGAGAATAAGCCAGAGAATCAGAGATCTTCTTCAATTCAAATTCCAGCTATTTATATCCTTCGTCCACAACGGTCATTAAATCTTGCCAAGGAAACAAATCGTCATACATCTGTATACACTTCTCCACTAAGGTAAATTGCGCTTCGTCAGAGCCAAATTGTCGTCTTTCCATATTTGTGCAAACACCGTATAACGTCCTCTGTATACCAACAGCTGAAATACTTCTACAACTTAAGTACTAGCTCCGTTACTCATGTAATCCATAGTCTGAACAGTTCCTAAAAAGTCACAACTGAGTCAAAAGCAATTGTAGCCAACGTCTGAAAATACTCACTACTGAAGTAGATACCCAACTGCTGAATACACTTGCTTCTGAAGTAGATACCCAACTGCTGAATATAAACCAGAGACTAATTGCGTAGCCCTATGAATCAACATCTGAATAACGGTTCGATAGCTGAGTACTTGCATCTGAATATGCGAAGCTGTTAATTGCAACGGCTGATTGTCCAGTAGTAACTTTGAAATCAGTACTTGTCTTATTTTTGTTATCACTAAAACTAATAAATTTTATCTTAACAATTTTCCCCTTTTTGGTGATGACAAAACTTAGCAGTTTTTAGACTTATGAGGATAGGCAAAAATAAATTGCACAAAGTCTGCTGAAATTTTATAAATTTCATTACTGATTAATGTACATAAGATTTGTACAAGAAACAGAAACAAAAGTCCTAGAACTGTCTTTTTCCCGAAATCCAATACTCAGCATCTCGCTTGGGCGGTAAATATGGTCCATAATTTATACGACCACCAGATCCACCACCACTGTCAGAACGCCTTCGCTTTGAAGAACCACTACTGTCACCTCTTCTCCTACCATCACCACCTTCTCTGTTGGCGCTGCCTCCACCAGAACCACTTCCCCCACTGGGTCGACTTTTATCATCAGGAGGCGGTTGAGGTCGACTGCTACTACCTTCCCCCTTTTTGGCATCACCACCCCTGTTGATATAATCAACAAGGAAGCCAAGCTGGGTAGAGAGGTTTAAATGTTTTTCTTCCGCTTTCGCACGAAATTCCAACAATTCACCGCGAATAGTATCAACCTGCTCATCCAAGTCTGTTAATATGGCTTTTTGCTCTTTGACCTCCTTTCGAATGTCAACATTATCTAAGGCAGCAACAGCCACCTGAGTGCTCAGCTTCTGATGAGATTTAACAACATCCAGCGATAGGGCAGTCTTATGATCATGCATATATTTGCGAATATTTGTAAGCAACGCGCTGTACGCCCTATCATGTTCATAAAAGCGTGCATTACCTTGCTTCTCAAGGTCTCTGATGTGCATTAGAAGAATATCCTTGAGTTTTTTGGTATCATCCTTCCGCCTCAACTGGTCAAACTGAAGTTGTTCAATAAAAGCACGTAGTTGCGCGAAGGATGCTTGAAAATCTGTGGAGATAGCGGGTAGAGAGATTGGAGTAGTAGCCGTTTCATCGTCATCAAAATGCATAGAAGAATCATCTGAGGTAGTTGGAGAGTGAGGACGCTGGTTTATAACCATCTGTACATGCTGATCCTCAAAAACTAAACTAGTAGCTATCTATACAAACTGATTAACGGCTGAAGCAAGAGAAATCTGTGCACTAGGAGCAACTGAAACTGAACAAGTAACTAACTGTACATCTCTCAAAACTGATCTGTCCAGAGCAAGAGTGGAAACAAAATTGCGTATATCAATGGTACTCAAACCACTAAATAAGCTGTACCGGACAAAAGTTGTACATAACTGAGACCAACCCCAAGAGGTAACCGTTGGCCTCTGAGAACCAAAAACTGAGACTGGATGAACAACAGCAATAGCCCTGCAAAAATTGAGTGACCCAACTGGCAGTAGTTTCCCGGAAACACAAAATTCAATAGCCTCTATACAAACATCGGCCCACCTCTTCTTCAGCAACTTGAAAGATTCACTAACAGGCGGGAGAGTGTCGACATAGGAGAGTTGCGGAAAAACCTCATTGAAAATGACTGGCCTGGGCAACAGCTTCCAATAATCAGCGCAAGGCTCAATTACCCAGGAGCCATAAACCATAATCATGGTCCTTATCCAGCAAGATGAGCGAATGTTTGGGCTTGATCGGGCGATTACGGCACCACGATCACGCTGTCTACCTTCAAACATATTTGAGCAACACGTCCTTTCCCATGTAAGACCATGCGCCTGCATCAATATCTTCAGCTCTTCGAGCACAAAGAGATGAAGGTTGGATAACATATCCAGTACCTTGAGATCAGTAGCTGACGAACCGTCACCCGGAACAAAATTTGATTTAAGATCTACCAAAAACTTTCGGATCAACAACTCTCTGTACTTTGTCAATATATAAATCTTCCACTGAAGGGCTATTCGGGTAGAATCTGTTTCTGCCCAAGATAAAACCTGTCCCTCCTTCTCATATATATCCTGTATCTTCAAGTTGGCTAAATTCTTAAGGCTGAAAGAATTAAAGAATCGATCTACCTCATCTATCACTTGTTCCCTCAACTGTACAAACAGTTCAATATCTGTAACTATCAACAAAAATTGTTCTTTGACTGGGTTTACCTTAACTGGTTCTCTTTCCTGAAGGGGCGCCTTCCCCTTATCAGCAGGATGAATCTTAGGAAGACTGGGCCTTGTACCAGTCTCATTCATCGACACCTGGAATTGAGATGCTTTTGCCAAATTGAATCGGGGTAACCTCGCCAAAAGTGGAAGGTAGAGAGAGATCATCGGAAATGGTAGACAGAATTTCTTCTAGAGTCATTGACTCATCATCCGATATATTCTTATCAGCAATGGGAGCAGCAGTTGTTGTTTCTGTCCCCTGAAATAACTCTGTTTGCTCGGAAGGTGTCTCCACAAGATAAACATCTGAACCAGTTTTCGTCTGAACACCGACGTCTGATGCAGTAACCTTCTCAGTGACGAACTCCTCCTCAGTATCGCTGGATGATTCAACCATACCCTCAGCTTGTCGAGCATGAAATTCCTCGTAAGACAGATTAAACCAGAGCTCTGTTTCATTAACTGTTTCAACTCCCTGATCCTCAACATCAGGTCCACTATCATTGGTTCTTCCAACATCAGTCTCCACCTGAGCAGTTTCAGCAATAACCTGCTCAATTATCTGATCAACAGGGTCAACAGGCATTTCTACCCTCTGTTCCTCAACTATATTCTCAACAGCAACCTCTACAGCTGGTGCTTTCACATCCAAGTCAGCAGTAGTTTCTACACTTTCTTTTTCAACAGCAGCCTCTACAACATCTTTGACAGCTGCCCGCTCATCAGTAATTTCATCATCAGAACCCTTTGGAAACCTCAGCCTTCTCTTTTTCGATTTACGTTTAGGCATTGGAGTTGCTCAGCAGGCGCAGCTGGAATTAACTCCATGATTTGAAGAGGTAGTGCTTCATGTGCAACAGTCATAATCTCTAGGTTGTCTTTTAAAGACACTGATTTACTCTTGGAAGACCTTTTCTTCTTTACCACTGGTTCATCCGCAGTAGCAACAGCTGGTCTCTTTCTAGACACAGCCTTTTTGACGGGTTTTCTATTCACCCTGGGTACATCTGCCACTTCCTCCACACCAACCTTGTCATTAATAGCGATGTATCGATGGAAGTTCCTTTCAAATATTTTAAGATTCTTTTCACAGCTATGTAATGTGATTGTTTAGGCTCTGCCTGAAATCTAGCACACATACAGACAGCAAACATGATGTCTGGTCTGCAAGCAGTTAAGTACAGCAGGGAGCCAATAATACCTTGATAAAGAGATACCTCAATGGTAGATCCAGCTTCGTCTTTATCCAGTTTGATTGAAGAGCTTATTGGGGTCGCAGCTGCTGAAAAGTTGTCCATTCCAAATTTCTTCAGCAGTTCTTTCGTGTATTTAGCTTGGTTAATTAAGATTCCATTTTCCAGCTGTCGAACTTGTAAACCCAGAAAGAACGTTAGCTCGCCCATCATGCTCATCTCAAATTTGTCCTGCATCATCTTAGAGAACTTTTGGCACAATTTGGGGTTAGTTGACCCAAAGATAATGTCATCAACATATAATTGTACTAATAAGACAATCCAGTTTGATTGAAGAGCTTATGGGGTCGCAGCTGCTGAAAAGTTGTCCATTTCCAAATTTCTTCAGCAGTTCTTTCGTGTATTTAGCTTGGTTAATTAAGATTCCATTTTCCAGCTGTCGAACTTGTAAACCCAGAAAGAACGTTAGCTCGCCCATCATGCTCATCTCAAATTTGTCCTGCATCATCTTAGAGAACTTTTGGCACAATTTGGGGTTAGTTGACCCAAAGATAATGTCATCAACATATAATTGTACTAATAAGACATGATCAGATTTTACAAATTTAAATAGTGTCTTATCAACTGTGCCTATAGTGAAATCATGCTCGATTAAGAATTTGGACAGTGTATCATACCAAGCTCTGGGTGCTTGTGTGAGGATTGAGAATTTGAAATAGTGATTAATCGGATTTTTATAGGATTAGTCACGAGATTTTATAATTTCGAATTTCCAGATTTCAGATTTCAGATTTCAGACTTTGGTGAAATCTGGTTGATGATTTTCGGATTTCTCCTTGAGATGTTGTGCTTCGAGTTGTAAGCTTCTTTCGAGTGAAATCTGTTTAAGAAATGGAGTTGAATTGGTGAAATTGTGAATGAAATCTGATTCCCTAGCGTTTAGAAGTGAACGCCGTCGTTTTGGGTGAGATCTGAGTCCCTGGGCATTTGCGTGAGTGGTCGTGAAATTTTAGTGAAACGCTGTCGGTTTGGTGGAGTCTGGTGGAGTGAGAGATCTGCCAGGGAGAGAGAGATCTGATAGTTGAGTTTGGCGCAAGAAGCTATACGCCATCGTTTCGCGATTTCAGATGTCTCACTTGAAGATGGGATCTGGTTGGCGGAGTAAGCAGACGTCAACACGGGTCAACGCTATTGGAGAGTAGCGAGAGATCTGATAGCGCTATCGTGTGACATGAGCAGATGTCATGTTGGTCAATTGTGGAGTTGACTGCTGGTGCATTAGCGTGTACAGATGAGAGATCTGTTAAGTGGTGTTGAACGCTAGCGAAGGTACGTGTATAGAGATCTGATTCAACGTTGAGCGTTAGTTATGTTTCAGATGTCTCAGGTACGACGTCGTTTCGTTAAGTGGTGCATCGTCGTTTTGGCTAGTGAGTGCTTAGCGTGATTTGAATTGTGTGAGCGGAGGGATCTGATACATGTTAAGGTTGCAGCGTTCAGATGTCACCTGTACGATGTCGTTTGGTTTAGCGCGCGAGTGTTAGCATTAGCGCTATGAAATCTGATGGATTCTAAGCGCTGTTCGAGGAATCTGTTTGGCGCTAGGATTTGTTGCAGGAATCTGTTTTCGTCGGTGATTGACTTTTTCAGTAACTTTTGAGTTGAGGATTTATAATGCAAGTGTTGAGCAACACTTAGAACATTTTTCACCCGATATTTCTTATCCTCTTCTCTGTTGAAACCCTCGACCTACACTGTTCATTCGAACATTTCTCCCGTCGTTTCCAGGCTTTGTTTTGGACGATTTTGGTGGCACAGAATTCCCTTGTCTAGCTCTTTCGATTACTACCCATTTGAGACCCTGAATCAACGTTGGAAAGGAAACGCGAAGTTGCTGGTGTTCGAAGATTTCTGGAGAAATCTGTTCTGCTTGTTCTTCTGCTGGTTTAAGCTTCTGGGTGAGCATCTCTTGTTGATTGAGCTCTGTTCTTGTAATTAATGCATGCGTGAGTGTATGGAACTTGAGTAGAGTTCTGGCAGTAGGTGTTAAAGTGTACATGTTTAGATTTGAGCTGAGATATTAGATACCTTGTACATATTTCAGCTTCCAGGAAGAGTTCTGCCGTGGTTGAGGAAGCCAGGATAGATCTGAATTGCGCCATTTGGGAATTGCCGTGCTCTGTTCTTAATCTTTTGAGGTATTTGAGGCTTGAAGGTACGAATTGGAGCATCTCTAAATGGCTGTGAGCTTGAACATGACTATATTTCGAGTTGTGAAATCTGTTGAGAGGCTGTTATTGAATTACGTGAAATTGAACTGATGAATTGATTGATTGTTTGTTCTGTTTTGCGTAGATTGTGCATGTAGAAATCAGATTTGAATTTCTTGTCATACATGCATACATATTGAGCCATTCGATCGATTGATGACCTGATTGAAAGCCACGTTGTGACCGGCTGACTGAGTAGTCGTGCCCGAATGGTCCAACGCTATCATCGGAGTGGTGATCGACGGAGTTGTCGTATCGAAATACCACCGAGTTGTGATGGCTGACGGGCCGGAATATCACGGACCGATGATTTCCACCGACTGCTTGGCTGTGCGTGGTATAGAGGCTGACTTGAGATGATTTTTTCCAGATGATTAACTGGCCTTGATGACTGATTCCTTTGGAAGCCACATGCATTTCATGACTTGATTTATAGCAAGTTGCTTGATTGCTGTTTTAGATGGCTCTTGTACTGAGGCTTGACCTCGTATTTGTTTTCCTGCTTTTGTGTTGTTTGGGTCTGTGTTACCCATTTGCAGGATCTTCAGGTAACCAAGCTGGACCGAGTGGAGTGCCAGCTGGTCGATCCCTGTTCTCTTGAGTCCTAGGTTTTTTATGATATGTATTGAACCAGGGGATGCCCCGTGTTTTTATGTATTGGGGATCTATATTTGATTTGAGTATTGATTGTTACCTGTTTTATATGAGTTTGACTCAACTCGTATTTTGATTATGAATATTTTGAATGATGATTTTGAGTTCAGGCCCAAATGATTTCGAAAAAATTTTTAAGTCCGATCTTTCGCTTCCGTGATTATGTGCTTAATTGTGCTATAATATCTGTTTGTTAGCACGGGCCTGACATTTTTGGTATCAGAGCTTAACTGGGATAAGCTCTATTTCCTTTGATCACACTCGAGTCTAGGCATAGAGTTTTGATTTGATTTTGAGTGACTCTATGTCTTATGTGATCTTTTATCTGTCTATGTGATATATCTGCTATGAGATCTTACCTCTAGACTTGTTTAGATGCCTCCGAGGAGAGGAAGAGGTAGGACGACTAGACGTACCGAGGAGGAGTCTAGGGCAGGTAGCGATGATGATGTTCATCAGGTTGAGAACGTTACGAGAAGGATATGCGAGATGGAGTTGGTCTTAGCTAGGTTTCAGCGGACGAACCCTCCGACGTTTTCTGCAGCCGAGGGTGGTGCGATGGCTGAGGCTTGGTTAGTTCGGATGGAGGAGTTGTTCGATACTCTGGAATACGCTCCCGAGAAGAGACTGAAGCTGGCGGTGTTGAAGCTGAGAGACAACACACAGCGCTGGTGGAGAGGTACTTCTCGTATCCTTCGTGATAGTGGGGCTGTGATCACTTGGGAGAGCTTCTGTGAGGCGTTCCGACAGGAGTATTGTAACGACCAGATCATTTAGAAGTCCACAATTAGAAAGATATGAGATTGAGGGATTACATTGCTATCACAATTCAATTCTTGAATATTTCTGTCTATGCCATGATCAATCTTTAGTTTTTATGGATTGATATTCAACTGTTAGAATGCAAGTACAGTAGATATTTAGTGACTTCTGCAGACCAAGTGGATCCTTTATTTAACTAAAATTTTCGGTTTCCATGCACATCTTTTGTTTTAAAACAGGGCACGCTTCTTATAGAGTTTGGCATATTGATATGACGTGTTTATTTTCCTTAGTCATTGTAAATCATATAAATAGAATCTTAAGCTGCTTCATGCATCATTACTTTCAAAAATCAAATCATATTAAGCGGTGCTCGCTCTCAAGAAGCCGAAAAAAATTACTTTCAAAGTGTTTTAAAGGAGACAGGCGGTATGCAAGAAGTTTACTGAATTCTCTGCTGTTCTTGTGTTAAAGATACCAGGCAAGTAAACTCTGTTTCTTGCTCGCTCAATAGAAAGCATATATTCAATTCTGTTTTATGATTATGTATGATTTTAAAGAAAAGGAAGATGGCTACGGCTTTTCTTCAAAGAAAAACCATAAGTTCATGCTCTGTTTTCGAAAGAAGTTGAGTTACTATAATTTTGATTCAAGGATGATTTAGAAAATGTTTTGGTGATGTTATTCTAATGAATTCCTGAGTTTTCAGTAATTCATTTGTCGAAGTAGCTTACAAGTAGCTTATTCGATCTTTTCCAGAAGTGTCATAAGATATGTCGAAGTCTTTAGAGGAAGGTAACCTTCGTAGTTCATGGTTATCTGTATATTAAGAACAAGAGCTGGTTATTATACCACTGCTGATATTATCTTATCGAAAATATTCTAAGTATGAAATCAGCAGGTTCATTTCTTTGATTGAAATTCACCAGATGCTTTGCTTTCGCAAATTCAGCAGATGTTTTGTAAAATCAGCAGATGCATAAATCAGCAGTAGCGACTGGTTGTAGCGACTGGTTGTAGCGTCTGGTTGTAACGACTGAGTTATGCGCTACGACATCGTTTCACTTTATAACTGTTTAAAAGACCTCGCGACTGGATTCTTGTCTTGCGACTGATTCCTATTCGTTGCGACTGGTACTTTTCACCAGCAGATGTATTTCATTTCATTATTTCAGCAGTTGCTTTACTTATTTCTAAGTACTGTTCACTCAGCTGGTATTAGTCTTGCGACTGGTACTATTCATCCCAGCTGTTTACTGTTCATTCTTCGTTTTCTTCAGTAGATAACGAAAATCTCAGAATTTGATTCTTCCTTCAATTCTAAATTTATTTAATGAATCTTTTGACTTATCTGACAGATTCAACTAGCTAAATTATTCAGTTTTCATCTTCGCAAGCATTACAAGGAAATCCTTTATAGTTCCAGAACATCACTAGATACACGAAAACCAGTAGCTCAAATAAAAAGAAAGAAAACAGAGCAGAACGTTGTTTTACGAAATGTTTTAAGTTATGACAATGAAAAAGGTCCCTAATGAAAAGGTGAGTGCGCGGCTGACGAACCGTGTGCCCTTTTAACCAGGAAGGACTAGGATTACAGGTCGACGGATCTGTATACCCCTTCAACCATGAGCCATAGTGCTAAGACTGATATCAGGAGTTTGATCAAACGAAATGGACCAAATGTTTAAAAGTATTGTCATAATTTTCCCAGAAAATGAAAAAACTTTTTTTATTCCAGGTTTAACTGCCGAGCCTTTGGCTCACTAGTTTTTATTGAGTGCAGGTAATTCACAGCGGGAAGATGGAGGGAAATGAACAGGATGGAAGGAATGTGTTTATCGTGGACAACAGAGTTCTTTATTTCCTTCTGGTTCAAAGTTCATAGTTTCTTTTTGAGAACACCTTGTATTGTACTGAATATTCTGATGTAGTTGTATCAAAACAAATTTCAGAGTTTTGTTTTGTTTTTAACCAGACGTTATCACACTACGAGATGCATTATTGACATATGATATAATTGTTCTCTCCATTTCCGCACTACTGCTTAAGTTATTCTAGATTTCTTACCTTCGAATGCGAAGAACTTTATTATTCTCGTTTCAACCCAGTTAGTTAGTAACGATCCATTCTCCAACGTTTATGACTCTTGATTTTATTCAATTGAGACCCAAAACTTATAAATATTGCGTCAAGAAAATGAGGGTCGTTACAAGTATACCCCAGAGTCCTTCTATAACAGTCGCGAGCGAGAGTTCGACAACCTGAAGCAGGGTAACATGCGAGTGGCTGAGTATGCCCGACAGTTTTTGGCTCTTTTGATCTATGTGACACACGTAGCCAACCAGGAGAGGACGAAGAGGAACAAATTTCTGAAAGGCTTGAGGCCTGATCTGTACCGGATGGTTTTGTCTGGTTCACCTATGACCTTTATCGATGCAGTGAACCGAGCGGTGGATATTGAGGAGAGTTTGCTGGAGGAGGATGCTCCGACTCGGCTGACTACTGGACGCACCTATCAGCCTGTGCAGGATGCGTCACAATATTTTTATTCTCCTCAAGGGTCGCAGCAGCAGTCGAATCGCCAAAGGTTTCGACCTCGAGGGAAACTGTTTAATAAGAAGGCGAATTCGAGTTCCTCTACTGCGAGTTCTGGTTCTGGAAGTGGTTCTGGTAGCATGTCTTGTGGACAGTGCGGAGGAAGGCATCCGACTTCGCAGTGTCGTGGAGTTCAGGGGTTTTGCCATAACATTGGATAGCCGGGACATTTTCAGAGAGTATGTCCTTTGTTGAGGGGTCAGTCTTCAGTTCTTTCGCAGCAGGGATCAGCTGGTGGTTCTTCTCAGAGACCGCAGTTTCCTGCCCCTACCCAGCGATCTGGATTCCAAACCCGTGAGCCTTCTAAGTTTGGCGCACCTTCGAGACCCCAGTTCCAGATTCCACAGCAGGCCCAGGCGAACGCTTTGTCGAGAGAGCAGGCTGAGGAGATGCCTGCCATAGTGATCGCAAGTACATGCTCTATTTTTTATTATCCCGCGAGAGTTTTAAGCATCACACTTTTTTATTTCTGAGATGTTTGTTTGTGAGCATGGGATGATTTCTTCTCCATTGTGTGATGTTGTTTCCGTGTCGACCCCTGCTGGTGTGAGTCTATGGTCCCGTGAAGTGGTGTTGGATTGTGTGCTTCGATTTGATGAGCATGTTTTGGTGTCCAATCTGATTGTTTTGGGAATCAGAGATTTTGATTGCATCTTGGGAATGGATGTATTGTCTAGCTATAAGGCTACTGTTGACTGCTATCATGGTGTGGTGAGATTTCGCCCTGATTCGGGTGAGAAGTGGGAGTTCTACGGTGCTGATTCACGCTTGAAGATTCCACTGGTGTCCGCCATGGAGATGTTTAGCCTGCTATCGCTGGATAATGCTGGATTCATGATTTATTCGCTTGACATTTCGCAAGAGCCACGATTGGAGTTGAGCGACATTCCGAACGTTCGAGAGTTTCCCTATGTGTTCCCGGATGAGACTCCTGGATTCCCTCCAAGACATGAGATCGACTTCGAGAATTATTTTCACTAAGTATGGATCTGTTATCTAGTCGAAGACCAAGTCTCCTAATATATATATACTTCTCACCAGCTGACAGCAGCAAGAACAACTCCACCGACAAAACCAGTCGACAATGCTGTTAACGCAACCAGCAATCGCAAAATAAACCAACAGCTGAATATGCTACAACAGATTCCTACTGCTGGACACTAAAACTGCCAACAGCTGGAAAACCCAACGGCTGAATTCCTCAGACAATGCTACGCAAAACGGCGTCGCATCAACTTAACCAAACGACGTCGCATAGAACACGTCATCATTTCTGTCGACAGCTGATCACCTAAACCAGCAGCTGGATAAAATAACGCAACAGATTCCTCAACAGTAAACGTATAACGCGAACACCAGCTGATACCCAAAACGCTGCGTTTCAACTAAATGCAAACGGCGTCGCATAACCCAACAGCTGATCGCTACTAGAGGAAACACACCAACTGCTGAATTCCCAAAACGATATAGTTTCACCCAACGGCTGGTCGCTACTAATAAACGCGCTAAAAAACCAACAGCTGGTTCCTGTTTACCAAAACGTTGTCGCTTCAGGGTTCTATAACGCTGTCTGCTGATTCTTGCGACTAAAACACTAACGTCTGAAATTCACGTCAGTGTTGCTGCTGCTTCTCTCGCAACAGCTGGTAGTAATACAACGACTGAATCCAACACTTAGACAAAACTCACAAATACGAAAACTTCCAGAATTGCTCTAAATGTGATTTCTGACCCGAAAATACAAACGAAACCTTCAAATAGAAATATGAACCACCAGAATTCCTTAAAAACCGATTAATCCAACAATTAATCTTCTATTACATTTTCAGGTCTCACATTTCTCCCCCACTAAAAGGATTTCGTCCTCGAAATCAAACAACAATTCCGAAAACACAACACAGCAACAGAGAGCCAAAACAGAAAATCGCCCAACACATGGCCAAGATTTCAAGATAACTGAGCAAACAATTAACAGCAACTAGGGAAAATAACATCCAGAAGCTACTAACTACTGGAAATCTAGCACCACAGCTACTCAAACAGATGCGGCCACTCGCGCTGCATCTTTTCTTCCAGCTCCCAAGTAGCTTCTTCCCTACCATGTTTGCTCCATTGCACCACCACCAACGGAATGGTTTTGTTCCTAAATTGTTTCTTTTTTCCGCCTAGGATCTGCAAGGGATACTCATGATAGCTCAACGTCTGATCTAGCTCAACCTCGTCAGATCTCAGCACATGAGACGGATCTGGCTCGTACTTCCTCAACATGGAAACATGAAAGACATCATGCACCACAGCTACTCAAACAGATGCGGCCACTCGCGCTGCATCTTTTCTTCCAGCTCCCAAGTAGCTTCTTCCCTACCATGTTTGCTCCATTGCACCACCACCAACGGAATGGTTTTGTTCCTAAATTGTTTCTTTTTTCCGCCTAGGATCTGCAAGGGATACTCATGATAGCTCAACGTCTGATCTAGCTCAACCTCGTCAGATCTCAGCACATGAGACGGATCTGGCTCGTACTTCCTCAACATGGAAACATGAAAGACATCATGTAGAGAAGATAACTCCGGAGGCAACAACAGCCGATACGCTAACGGGCCAATCCTCTCAAAAATTTCATACGGTCCGACGTAACGAGGGGCTAACTTTTCCTTGTGTCCAAAGCGCATAACACTGCGAAACGGAGAAACTTTGAGAAATACCTGATCACCAACCTGAAACTCTAGAGGTCGACGCCTCTTATTCGCATAACTGGCTTGGTGATCCTGGACAGCTTTCATCCGTTGTCGAATTAGATCAACATGATCCTTCATTTGTTGCACAAAATCTGGGTCAGATAGCTGCTTCTCCCCCACTTCTTCCCAACATATCGGCGATCTGCACTTCCTGCCATACAAAGCTTCAAACGGCGCCATGCCAATCGTTACCTGATAGCTGTTATTGTAGGAAAACTCCACTAAAGACAACGCGTCTTGCCAGCTACCTCCAAAATCCATAACAACAGCTCGTAACATATCCTCCAACGACTAGATAGTTCGCTCAGATTGGCCATCTGTCTGGGGATGATACGCGGTACTCATAGCCAATCTGGTACCCAAATCTGTTTGCAGACTCTTCCAAAACCTGGAAGTAAACCTTGGATCTCGGTCGGAAACGATAGAAACAGGCACATCGTGCAATCTAACCACAAAATCCACGTATAGTTTCGCCATTTTCTTCAAAGAAAAGGTCATACCGTAGGGAATGAAATGTGCAGACTTCGACAGTCGGTCGATAACCACCCAAATAGCATCGCATCCTCTGCTGGTACGAGGCAGATGCGTCACGAAATCCATCGCTATGTGCTCCCAATTCCATTTGGGCACTTCCAAACTCTGCAACAGACCACCGGTTCTCATCCTCTCGGCCTTTACCATCTGACAGTTCAAACAACGAGCGACAAAACCAGCAACGTCGCTCTTCAGGCCAGTCCACCAGAACTGCGGCTTTAACGCATGGTACATCTTCCGTGCACCAGGATGAACATTGTGTCTACTGCAGTGCGCTTCCCGCAGGATCTCCTCCTTCAAATCAATGAGGTTAGGCACAACCATCCTGCCACGAAACCTCAAGCAACCATTAGAAGAAACGGAATAATCTTCAGGTTCTCCATCCCTGACCTTTAACTTCAACTCGTGGATGGAAGGATCAGTCCTTTGAGCTGCTCGAATACTAGAAACAATCTGTGGCTCCAATTGGAAAGAAGAAACCACAACACAGTCCTCAGCCGGGTAGAATCTCCAACCAGTAGTATTGCTCCTGATCCTTAGAGATATACAACAAAGCAAGCATCTCACTAGCCTTCCTGCTCAAAGCATCGGCCACTACGTTCGACTTCCCAGGCTGATACTTGATCTCGCAATAAAAGTCCTTTAGCAGCTCCATCCAACGACGCTGTCTCATATTTAAGTCAGGCTACGAAAACAGATACTGCAAACTTTTGTCGTCCGAGTACACCACAAATTGCTCGCCATACAGGTAATGATGCCAGATCTTCAGCGCAAAAACCACCGCTGCAAGCTCCAAATCATGGACTGGATAACGAGTCTCATGCGGTTTCAACTGCCGCGAGGCATACGCAATGACTCGACCATTCTGCATCAAAACACAGCCCAATCCATTGAACGAAGCATCAGAACAAACAATGAAACCACCTGATCTGGACGGCAGAGCCAACACAGGTGCAGTAGTCAGTGTCTCCTTGAGCAATTGAAACACATTCTCACATTGCTCAGTACACACAAACCGCTTGTCCTTCTGAGTCAGTTGAGTCATCGGCTTTGCTATGCTAGAAAATCCTTCGATGAAACGACGGTAATAGCCAGCCAGACCCAAGAAACTGCGAATCTCTGACACATTCTTGGGACGCTCCCAGTTCAAAACAGCATCAACCTTACTGGGATCCACAGAAATCCCTCGGCTGAAATAACATGACCCAAGAATACGAAGCGATCCAGCCAAAACTCGCACTTGGAAAATTTAGCATACAGCTGCTGGTCTCTCAACGTCTGAAGAACAATTCGCAAATGCTCCTTATGCTCCAAAGGAGTCTTAGAATATACCAAGATATCGTCAATGAACACAATTACAAACTGATCTATGAACTCTCTGAATACCCGGTTCATCAGATCCATAAAGACTGCAGGCGCGTTGGTCAACCCAAAAGGCATAACCAAGAACTCAAAGTGTCCGTACCTTGTACGAAAGGCAGTATTTGCGACATCTTGATCTCTTACCCTCAGCTGATGGTACCCTGAACGCAAGTCAATCTTCGAATACACCGCAGAACCTTGCAGCTGATCAAACAGATCATCGATCCTGGGTAAAGGGTACTTGTTCTTGACAGTCGCTTTATTCAACTGACGGAAATCAACGCACATCCGCATTGAGCCATCCTTCTTCTTCACAAACAAAATGGGCGCTCCCCACGGCGACATGCTAGGTCGGATGAAACCTTTCTCCAGCAAATCGTCCAACTGCACCTTGAATTCTCTCAAATCCGCAGGCGCCAAACGATATGGGGCACGAGAAATCGGAGCTGTGCCAGGCACCAGCTCTATGCTGAAGTCAATCTCCCTCCTCGGAGGAAAATCAGGAATCTCCTCCGAAAATACATCGGGAAAATGTCGCACCACGGGAACGTCACTGAGCTGCACACAAGAAGAAGAAGACGCATTCAAAGCGTAAATCATGAAACCAGCATTCCCCAAGGACAACAAACTGAACATCTCCATCGCGGAGACTAACGGGATCTTCGATCGAGAATCTTGGCCGTAGAAGTCCCACTTCTCGCCAGACAAAGGCCTAAAACGAACAATCCCATGGAAACAGTCCACGGAGGCCCTGTAGTTAGACAACACGTCCATCCCAACAATGCAATCGAAATCCCACAACATTAGACGAATCAGATTCGCCACCAACACATGCTCTCCAAATCTCAAAACGCCATCTAACAAAACCTCCTGGGAGAACAGGCTCACACCACCTGGGGTAGAAACAGACACGACATCGCACAAAGAAACGGTATGCAAACCATGCTCAATGACAAAAGAATCAGAGATAAAAGATCACGACGGACCAGGCTTCTGGAACGGCCTGAACTGAGTCTCACCAATCCTAGGCTGCTGAAACTGAGGGGAACCTCCCCTACACTGTCCTCCACGACCCTGAGACGGGGCTGCGGCCTGCTGCGATCCAGCTGACGGACACACCCTAGAGAAATGCCCAAACTGACCACAGATATGGCAAGAGCCCTAAACACCGACACACTGGGTCGAAGGATGCTTGTCACCACAAAAACCACAAAACTCAGCCCGAGAACCGCTGATACTCGAGCTACCTGAACCAGAAGAGCCCGAATACTTCTTCTTGAACTGTTGACCGCGGGGTCGGAACCTCTGACGGCCAGACTGCTGCGCCACCAGCGGCTGCTGCTGCTGCTGGGATTGATGGGCTGGCTGGGAAGACTGCGAAGATTGCACTCCCTGACCAGCAGGACGACCACCCTGCGCTACCTGCTGTCTACGAGCACGACGACTCCTCAAACCCTCCTCAATATCAATAACATTGTCAACTGCTTCATCATAAGTCTTGGGTTTGCTTGTCAGCACCATCTGATACAGTTCCTCGTTCAAACCCTCTAAGAATCTGGTCCTCTTGGCCCTCTCCCGGCCAGAAACATGAGGGACGTACGCCAAAAAAAGAAGAAAACATCCTAGCATACTCCCGAACAGACATCGAGCCCTGCTCCAAATGATCAAACTCCCGCTCACGGGCGTTCACATAAGACTCAGGAACATACTCCTTCCTAAAAGTCTCGCAAAAGCTGTCCCAAGTAATTCCAACGCCAGTCTCCAACAAAGTACTAGAAGCACCTCGCCACCAGCGCTCTGCACCCTTCCTCAGCTGGAGGGTCACCAAACTCAAACGAATCTCGTCGTCATACTGGACACGATCGAATAGACCAGTGATGTTCCGAAGCCATGAATCTGCATCCTCGCTCGACTCGTCGCCATTGAAAACCTGAGGGTTCATCCTCTGAAACCTCGCTATCACAACGTCCATCCTCTCCACAGGGGTAGGCAAGTCACCAACTTCCTCCTCCTCATCATGTATACTACGAGTACGACTAGGAGCACTACGCCGATCTTCATTCTGTCCCTCTGACTCCTGAAACTGCCCCCTACCTCTAGGTCTACGTCTAGGAGGCATCTACGAAGGCACTCAACATGATAAGGCAACAGAGAACAGATACAACATAGATATCACAACAATATACATCTCATAATCACATAGGTCAAGCACATGCAACACACGACATGTGCCTAGACTCAAGTGTGATCAAAGAAATCGAGCTTATCTCAGCTTAAGCTCTGATACCATGACTCCTGAAACTGCCCCCTACCTCTAGGTCTACGTCTAGGAGGCATCTACGAAGGCACTCAACATGATAAGGCAACAGAGAACAGATACAACATAGATATCACAACAATATACATCTCATAATCACATAGGTCAAGCACATGCAACACACGACATTGTGCCTAGACTCAAGTGTGATCAAAGAAATCGAGCTTATCTCAGCTTAAGCTCTGATACCAAAAATGTCAGACCTCGTGCTCACAACAGAGTAAAGTCACACAAACACAAGCGGAAGTTACTAAAAAGTGGGTAAAATTTTTTTCTTTTGGCTTGACGGTTTAAAACAATATAATTTAAAATACGACAATACTCAAAATAGATATCCCAGTTTACAAAATCAACCAAGCAAAGGCTACAACATACAACAAGGCAGCACATAAAATGGTATCCCCTGGCTATCAGCCAGCTACAATAAACTAAGCATCACCCGGGACATCCCACCCACGGTGATACCAGTGCATATAAATAATATACATAACTGGGACACTCTAACTACTCCTGGGGCACCTCCAGCTGGATTAAACCCACGTCCAGGTGCAAAACCTGGATTCCCTGAAAACAACACAGGCAACAAAACAACCAAGTCCCATAGGGACATGGGGTCAAACCCCAGTACGGAGAGCAACTATAAAACAGCAGTAAACAACAAGAATAAAATGCAGATGATATGCATGAGACCAGGGACAACAGCCGAAGGCTACAACCAAGAAGGGAGCCAAAGAACTCAATGCACAGATCAACGGAATCTGCAATAGATATGTGTGGCCACGGTGAGTGTAGGACATGTGGGAGCTACCCACTCACCCTACTCGCCCACCAATACCAGATGCATCAACAGCTCAACCTGCCGTTGCCCAACCTATGAACTGTGGTAGTTAACCACTCGGCGCATAGGGGCTAACAAATCCCAGCAGAGAGATGAGAGTGCGGAATCACCGCTCGCCCTCGTATCCTGGTAAGAAAACAGAGCAACAACAACAAAGCAATGGCTGCAATAGCTAAAAATGAGATGATAATGCGTGTACGCAACAACTAGCATAACTCATATGCAAAACAGCAACCACAACAGCAAACATACACAACCATCTCACAATATCAGCAACTACAATTCACTCAAGCCATAAACCTACTGATTCACAAGCTCCAAATCCGTACCTTAATTCTGTGCAACAATTACCACAACAAGGGTCCCGAGAGATAAGATACGCAACCTGCTGAACACACGCGCACAAAACGTAAATCCTATGGGACACAGGCATAGAATTCACTGCTGGGAGTTATACACTACAACCAGCTATTACTCTACCATTCTACTCAACAGGAAGCTCATAACAAAGCTCTAAGGTAGGATCTTATCGCTAATTCAAAAGGCTACCTGAAATAGCGAACACACGGCCGAAGTAAACAACTTCGCGATCTTACTTCCAGCTAACAACAGCCTCCGAGAATGGTATAGAATGAAAGAGCTTCACGAGAGGAGTCCAGCGCTACCTCAAACGTACTAAACGGTGACCGAAAACGACGGGAATTGCCGGAGAAATGCTACGGTGAACAGTGCTCTAAGGTTCGAAGAAATGAACAACAATCGGGAGAATTATTTTCGCTAAGTATGGAATCTGTTATCTAGTCGAAGACCAAGTCTCCTAATATATATATACTTCTCACCAGCTGACAGCAGCAAGAACAACTCCACCAACAAAACCAGTCGACAATGCTGTTAACGCAACCAGCAATCGCAAAATAAACCAACAGCTGAATATGCTACAACAGATTCCTATTGCTGGACACTAAAACTGCCAACAGCTGGAAAACCCAACGGCTGAATTCCTCAGACAACGCTACGCAAAACGGCGTCGCATCAACTTAACCAAACGACGTCGCATAGAACACGTCATCATATCTGTCGACAGCTGATCACCTAAACCAGCAGCTGGATAAAATAACGCAACAGATTCCTCAACAGCAAACGTATAACGCGACCACCAGCTGATACCCAAAACGCTGCGTTTCAACGAAATGCAAACGGCGTCACATAACCCAACAGCTGATCGCTACTAGAGGAAACACACCAACTGCTGAATTCCCAAAACGACGTAATTTAACCCAATGGCTGGTCGCTACTAAGAAACGCGCTAACAAACCAACAGCTGGTTCCTGTTTACCAAAACGTCGTCGCTTCAGGGTTCTATAACGCTGTCTGCTGATTCTTGCGACTAAAACACTAACGTCTGAAATTCACGTCAGCGTTGATGCTGCTTCTCTCGCAACAGCTGGTAGCAATACAACGACTGAATCCAACACTTAGACAAAACTCACAAATACGAAAACTTCCAGAATTGCTCTAAATGTGATTTCTGACCCGAAAATACATGAAACCTTCAAATAGAAATCTAAACCACCAGAATTCCTTAAAAACTGATTAATCCAACAATTAATCTTCTATTACATTTTCAGGTCTCACACTTTTTCCGCATAAAATATTTTTTATTTTTCTAGAAAACAGAGTGACTGAGTACGAGCAGTTGGCTGTTAACTCAGCTGAATTGCAAACAGTTTTTAAAACTCAATTTTGAAAGGAGTTTATTCAACCCCCGTGTAAACTCCAAGCTTTGTGTTTTCGATCCCAACAAATGGAATGGAGCACATACTGTTATACAAAATGCTGCGGAGGTTTTGGAGCCGGCCAAGATATAATCTCATCTCTTAGGAATTGACATCAATATATATAACGATTTTCTGGTACCCACATTTGCAAATATACAAGTAAAAAATTCATTTAATTAAGATCTTACATCATTCTTTTACAGCCACCTAGTCATTAAGATCAAACGGTGCAATGTCAGTAGTTTGACGCACTACTCTCACTCATTCTCGCTTAACTCAACTTAATTTTTTATCGCTTGCCTCAACTTAATTTTTTTCTAATCTTACATAATTTATCCCCTTGTATATTTGAATGTTGGAGGTGTTTTTTCATCTAACATGCGTGTTATTCATCTTTAGACCTCCATTTAGGGATGGTCACCGGAAAAGGTATTTGTTAAAGGAGAATTCCATGGCCTCATTCTTCTGTAATATATTAGAATGTTGAATTTGATCAAAAGATTTTACAATGCCAGCACATTTGGATTTTACAATGGCAGCACCTCTGGATAAATTTTTAGATGAATTTCAATTTATAAGGAATTAATAATAACTAGTTGTCCACTACCTACATCAAGGAATCGTGCACGAGAAAAGAAACCTGGGAATAGGTGGAAAGTGATCATGAGCCATTTTGGTGGAATAAAAATTATTGAGCCGGAACAAAATGATATCAAATTTTAAATTTTTACCGATGCTGCAGGTTCCAACTTATGAAAATGCTATTTAATCTAAACACAATAAGTCACATGCAAAAATTACTTAATTTCCAAGACTCATTAGAAGTTTTAGTCATAGATACTCTAATAGTCAACTCATACTTCATTAAATACCATTTTATTGGAATTTAATAAGTGACATAGATAAAATAATCATTTGTTGATTTGGATTTTGATACCCCGAGTGTCGCCTCGGGATCCAAGGACCAAGCTGATCGTTTCCCCGCAGAGTTGCATAGAGAGCTCGGGGATGACCACCCGAGGAGGTACCAGATGTTCCCACCCAGTTCGACGTTCCATGCGGAGATCACGCCTCCAAGAACATGACTTATCTACACCTTATTAGCTCTAAAATCACCGATGATCAAAGAGACAATCTCGTTCAAGATAACGACCGATCTGAGCATGATCTCCACCGCGAGAAGCGTTCCAGCACATCACACACCGTGTAAAGTTCTTCAGCGCATCATATGCCGGGTAATAAGCTCGCAGCAATGCCTAGCCCCTCTATAAATACTCAGGTATTTCCTCCCGCATTCATTCACACATTCACCAACAATCGGATTATATATATTCTCTCTTTTACTCTCGACCTATGCATCGGAGGGGTTTCGTCGTACACACTTTTGATGCCCTCTGACCCGTTGTATGTGGTTGTAGGTCCTTCGAAGGCATCGATCATCCTTTGCTCATGATCCATCCCGACATCCTGAGCTCCCGATCCTCGAGGTGGTGGTATCTCTTCGATTGAGAAAATTTGGTTACATCAATTGGCGTCGTCTGTGGGAACGATAAAAGAGACAAAACGCCACCAAGAAGGAGTAGATTTCAGGAGACAGGAGAACCAAGTCGCTCCGAGAATATTTCTCAAGGAACTAAGAACCCAAATCTTACTGCGGCCCAAATAGCTCAACTGGTGGCTGCCACGATGGACCAAATACTGGCCATCTGATCAACAGACTGAAGAGATTAAAAGGCTCTGAGAAGATGTTGTCCGCTTAAGGGAGGAAAGGGGCTCTGGGCCTCCGCCTCCTCCGATTCGGGAAGTACCCTTGTCAGCTGAGGTACTAGTCGATGAGCTCCTCCAGCATTTCAAATTCTCGATGTAGGGGAGTACGACGGGATGGGGGATCTCGAGGAACATTTTTTTTTGTTTGAGAACGCTGCTCTCCTCCACCAGTATGCAGATCTCATCAAATGTCGAGTCCTCTTGACCACCCTGGACCGATCGGCGCAACAGTGGTTTAACCTCTTGCCAACCGAGAGTATCAAAAGTGTCTGGGACTTCAGCCAGACGTTCCTCCATCAGTTTGCAAGTAGCAAAAACAACCGATTACAATGTTGAACCTCTTCAACGTGAAGCAAAAGGAGCAGAAGAGCCTTAGAGAGTATATCCGACGCCCTCTAACCCGTTGTCTATGGTTGTAGGCCCTTTGAAGAAATCGATCATCCTTTGCTCACGATCCATCCCGACATCCTGAGCTCCCGATCCCCGAGGTGGTAGTTTCTCATCGGCTAAGATTCGGTTACATCAGATTTGATATACACACAAGATGAATGCATTTCAAATCACGATTCTTTAAATAATTTACCTAAGATAGTTAGATAACTATATAAGCATATGAAAAGTAATACATTCTAATCAACCGTCTTTTTTCGTTTAATTAGTCAAAAGTTGATCATAGTTTTCTCAAACTTAACTTTCATATAGTTGATCATAGTGAAAACTGATTTGATTTATACTTTGAAAGCGCGAGTGAATGATTGGTAATATGCCACGAGTAATGATAAAAAGCCGGTGGGATCAGCTTCTAGCGTGCGTTGAAGGGAAATCTAAAGGGCGGTAGTGCTCCATGATGATTAAAGTATTAAGGCTATGGAATTACTATTCCTTTTCTTGCTCTTATTCATCATTTACCAATCAATTATACAATTTCTTTAAAAAAATTTAAGCTTTACTTTGGATACGAAGCTTAAACTTTAACTCTACAACTTCAATGTGTATCAGGGAAAACTTTTTTTTTTGGTGTGATATATGTGTTTTTATAATTTTGGTCTTCTAAGTTATAAATTTCAGTTTTAAATAGCTGAGCGTATAAGCCCTTATGTTTTGTTTGGTAAAAAGGAGAATGACTAATTGTAAGTTTGAAATTTGAATAGAGAAACATACATAAAAATTTAATTTATGTTTTATGATATTTCTAATCACGTACTTACCAGAACGAAACTGGTGTTTCATCAACGCCAAGAAGCATCGATGGGGTGTGCACAATTTAATAAATTTTTCTTTCATTATTTACTTTATTTACACGTGCGAACAAGAAATATAGTTGTTTGTGATTTAAAATTATAAATGGGACGATGGAGGAACATATTGGACGTAACCAAGGAAAATAATTGGGAATACTGAAAAGTGATGCATGACGATGAAATAGATTGGACGTGAAAATGATAAATCTATCGAAAAAGGAACAGAATTTGGTGGGAATATGGACAAATTTATTTTTAGCAAACATTATTGCTTTTGGCAAAATGTCCCAATTTGTGGTCCTTCTAATCAAATTGGGGTCAAAATCAAACTGTTGCATGCATGCCTGAAATATCAATTCTTATCACCTCAATTCGAACTCACATATATAGGTAAAGTATATATTCATATATATTTTATACTAGTAATCTTGTGCACGTATTGTATGTTCTAGTAGTACATTTTTCTATAAACAAGCTTCTTAAAAACTAAAATTTTATTTTCTTAAAACATCAAATATAAATTTTTCTTATTTTAATTAATTTTGGACATAAATTAAAAATTTAGGAGGTATTTGGGGACTAAAACTCATATTATATTCCCTTTTAGAAATAGTTGGGTCTCGTAATTAGCTTCTTGTCCCGATACTGCTTTGTAAGAAGTTGAACAAAAATGAATTCAAAAAAACCATTATCCACATCATCAGGCAAATCGAGGCGGAGGGCCTCGACCACGTCCTAGACCCGGCCACGGGCCGGTTCCGAGTCCAACCCGCCGGTTCCGGGTCCGAGAAACCTGGAACCGGGACCGGAACCGTGAGACACGGTTCCGGTCCGGGTCTGGGAACCGTCGGTTCCGGGCCGGTTCAGGGTTGAACCGGTTTTTTTTTTTTTTATTTTGAATGTTAAAATTTAAATTTTAATTTGAATATTAATTTGGAATTTTAACTTGAATCGTTTTCTTTTTAAAAAACTAATTTTATAATTAAATTTTGATATCTTTAATTTTGAATTTCAAACTAGAATTTGAAGTTGAATTTTGAATAGAATTTGAATTTTGTATTTTTGTCAATTAATTTGAATTTTATTTTGAATGTTAACATTTGAATTTTAATTTGAATATTTATTTAGAGTTTTAACTTGAATTTTGAGTTCGAATCATAATTTGTATTTGAATTCGAATTTAAATTTAAAAGAATACAATTGGGATTTGATTTTGAAAATTTTAAATGTAAATAATTTCAAAAAATAAATATAATTGAATAGCAATACAAAAGAATTTAAAATTATAAAACAAAGTAAAGACGAATTAAATGGAGAAATTCATCTAATCACTAGTGATTCCTCCAGTTGTAGTTCCAAAAGTGCCCTCGGTGTCTTCGTCCTCCAGTTTTTGTTCCAGAAGAATCGTTTCGGCATCATGTCATTTATTTTACAAAAGTATCACATTGTTTCATAACTTGGGGATGTGTCCACAAATAATGAAGTGTATATATAATTGGTCTTA
Organism: Dorcoceras hygrometricum; assembly: GCA_001598015.1. Taxonomy (NCBI): domain Eukaryota; kingdom Viridiplantae; phylum Streptophyta; class Magnoliopsida; order Lamiales; family Gesneriaceae; genus Dorcoceras; species Dorcoceras hygrometricum. Next base: position 170,640 of record KV004573.1, read on the forward strand.
TATAAAGTTTTTTAAACTTTTAAGCTCATCTTGCGCACACAAGTTGAAAATATGGCATTTGCATCTAATAATCAATAATGCTAAAGTGTTTAGACATTTTAAGATCATACAAATTAATCAAATGTTCTCAATTCAATGATAAATGAAGCTTACTAGTTATAAAAAATTATCAGTACATGGTTATGATAGTAATATATTGAGAAAATAACATTAGAAGTTTTTGAATAGGTTGTTGGTCCGTTGGAAATTAGGATCAAAGAGAAAATCAGCAGCCCCGCTTTGTTAAACGCCTTTAAAGAAATTTTGCGCTGCTGATAATACTACTGGAGCTGCAATAGCTCGTTGTTCTTGAACATTTACAATAAACAGAGAGCACCGGAGACAGATCTGGTATGATTTAAAAATCATGCGGAAAATACCAGAACTGAATCCTATATTTTAAAACAACTCAAACAGATTTATGTACAACATAAATCTGTTCGAGACTTGTGTGCTTGTGTGCTGCTGTATGCAATGCGATGCTAGAATGCTAAGTGCTGATTTCTGTTTATGCGTGTATGCGTGAGTATGCTAAGTAAAGCGAATGCTGAATGAATAACAGAACACGATACAAAACACAGCATATTTGTTTCTGGAAGTTCGGACCTCAATGTCCTACATCTCCCCTTCTTCCACCTCGGAAGGCTCCACTAGAAGATTTGATCTTACAACTTGTGTACAGACCCAATCCCACAACCAGCAGCTGTGAGAACTCCTAGACTCCTCAAATGCACAACAGCCGCAACTGTGTGACTGACTACATACACATGAGTTTTACGTCTTCGTGCTTGGACGGGAACTGTGAACAGATTTCGAGATTCATTCACAAAACAGATGTGAATAAATCTCGGTGTGTGAGATTGATACAATGAAATCGCTCAAACTCTCTGTTTTTCTCACACACTAGGGAAATGCTCTAACAAGCTAATCTAGATTCAGCAGTCGACACAATAAGCTCCTCTCAAGAACGATTGTCGACTGCTTCATCTTCTTTTCTTTTTCCCTCTGTTGGTGCACTGTATAAACAATGTATTTTAGCAACTGTGCTGTAGTAGCACCAACATCTCGAACACTCAACCGAACACTTCTTCAATGGCGCTTCTCGAATAAATAGCCTCTGTTTGAAATATGGCCGTTAGATAGATTCCAAATCTGTTCAGCGCTTCATATGGCTATTTTGTCTTCTTGCCATATGCGTGCAAACATCCTCTGTAAATTGTACTGTTTCCCAGAATAGTACAACACTTGTTCCCTGAAATGAGGCAATATGCACGACTAAATCTCAGCCATTGATCCTTTCCATCTTGAGCGTTGATTGCTTGCAACGGCTGAATAATCTTCAACAGATTGTTCAACAGCTGTTCGCTCAGCTGTTGTTTATTCTTTGTCAACACTTCGCGCAACAGCTGTTTCTTTATCGACTGGATATCTTGCGTCTGGATGCTTCAGCTTGCGACTGGATGTGCAAAGCTTGCGACTGTATTCATAGCAACAGCTGGTTCATATAAGCTCTCGACTGGATGCTGCTGTTGCTTGCGTCTGGATCCACTGTAGCTCGCGACTGGATCTTGCGACTGGTTAACAACGCAAACTCTTCCTGCTGAATCTTTAGCGCGAGAGCAAAACGCTGTCGTATCAACTTATGTAAACCACATCGTTTTGCTATCGCTATCTCCAAATAGCATCTGCTGATGAACAGTAGCTTGCGACTGGATAACTCCTCTACGACGTCGCTTCTTCTTGCGTCTGGATGTACAAGCTACCTGCTGCATCTTGCGACTGCTCTCTCAATTCATCTGCTGATTGTGATGACGTCACTGATGACGTCATCAACGCTAATCGATCTGTTGATTGTTATTGCGAATGCAAAACGCTGTCGTTCCAACTTATTCACGCGACATCGTTTTGCAATCGCCAACTCCAAATACCAACTGCTGGTTGAAGCTCTCTGCTGATTCTATTCCACTGTAGCTTCCTTCTGAATGATGACGTCACTGCTGATGTCATCTACACTTAGCGCTCCAGCTGATTTCTTCATCGCTCCAGCTCCAGCTTGCGATACTTCTTCTTCTTGAATAGCGACTGTTAATAGATTCATCAACAGTACTTATAATCGCGACTGCTAACAGATTCGTCAACAGTAACCTGCGCCTGGAATCTTCTTCTTCGATTAATCTTTCCAGCAGACTTCTCAATACAATAATGCTAAAGTGTTTAGACATTTTAAGATCATACAAATTAATCAAATGTTCTCAATTCAATGATAAATGAAGCTTACTAGTTTATAAAAAATTATCAGTACATGGTTATGATAGTAATATATTGAGAAAATAACATTAGAAGTTTTTGAATAAGTTATTATATTATTGCACTTTATTTGTTAAATATTTGAAAAAATGATTGGGTAAATATAAATAATAATTAATATAATTAAATGAAGTGTTTAGACATTTTCAGATAATATAAATTAATCAAATCTTCACAATTTTATGATAATTGGAGCAGTTAATATATAAAATAAATTAGTTCTTTTTAACGTAAAAAGCAGTTGGCACAGTGGTAGCTAACATGGTAGCTCAAGTAGTTGCCCTGGGTTCGAATCTGCAATGCAACAAATTTATCATTTTTCAAAAGCACGACCCGTCGGGCCGGTTCCGGGTCAAACCCGGCGGGTCCACGGGTCGCCAAAATGGTAAACCGGAACCGGCCCGTCCTCCTACGGTTCCGGGCCGGTTCCGGGTCAAAAACCGTTGACCCGGTTAACCAGCCCGTTGACGCCGGGCCGGTTCCGGTTTGGGCCACGGGCTAAACCGGCCCGTGGCCAGGTCTAGCCCTAGGTTCGAATCTGCAATGCAACAAATTTATCATTTTTCAAAAGCAGCGACCCGTCGGGCCGGTTCCGGGTCAAACCCGACGGGTCCACGGGTCGCCAAAATGGTAAATCGGAACCGGCCCGTCCTCCTACCGGTTTGGGCCGGTTCCGGGTCAAAAACCGTTGACCCGGTTAACCAGCCCGTTGACGCCGGGCCGGTTCCGGTTTGGGCCACGGGCTAAACCGGCCCGTGGCCAGGTCTAGCCCTAGGTTCGAATCTGCAATGCAACAAATTTATCATTTTTCAAAAGCAGCGACCCGTCGGGCCGGTTCCGGGTCAAACCCGACGGGTCCACGGGTCGCCAAAATGGTAAATCGGAACCGGCCCGTTCTCCTACGGTTCCGGCCCGGTTCCGGGTCAAAAACCGTTGACCCGATTAACCGGCCCGTTGACTCCGGGCCGGTTCCGGTGCTAACCCGGCCCGTGGCCAGGTCTACCACGTCCTAGACCCCGAAATCTATGCCAAAGATCTGTGTGAGGAGATGCAAGTGGCCTCGAGTGTTGTTTTCCATTATTTGATTCAACACTAACTTGTTTCTTTAATCTCTAATAATTAGCTTCTTGTTGAATTCACTATAACACTAACTTGTTTTTATCTCTTATAAAGTCAAACATAAAATGTGGTATAAGATATATAATCTGTAAAATTATATTTATTGCGATGAAACTTTCACATCCAGAGTGAACCACTAAAACATGGAGGTATATATTCTTTATGTTTACCTGTTTTGTCTCTTGTAGTGATTAGAATCCGATATTTCATCACAATTACATAATTAAGTTTGGCTAAAAAAATAGCACATAGTAAGATGGAACTAATTAGCACAGATATCATATGATATCAACATGAATGTTCTGAATAATGACAATTGAGAAAATTAAAATGGCCAATTAGTGAAACAATTGAAATCATCTAAAATATTAATTGTTGGAGTGATAGGAGGGATAATATCACGAATTGGGTCGGTTAGTTGGTGGGCTAGCCCAATCACACATTTAGGGCCGAACTCGACCCGTTCATGCTATATATGATATATCCAAGAGTTGGATGAATCTTGAGATGTGATTTCGAGATTCGGATACATGGTCCCCTACCCGATTCGGTATCTTTTTAGCAGAATCATCTTTCAAACAATGTAACCTCGTAATCCCAAAATAATTCATGCAAGATGATTTTACAATACAAAATCGAAGCTGTCGTATCAATAAATAAGTGTCCGATCTTGATTTAATCAAAAAAAAAAAAAAACTCCTCGTATATGAACAGAGGATCCTGCAGATCCCTTGAAATTAGTAAACTGAATTAATTTTCTCAACACAAACATTACAGTTTGGCAAAATGAAATATCTTTCATTTCTGTATCAGGCGAGTCACTTTAAATGAGCATAAAATTTTACATAAGATCTCTTAGCAAAAATCAAATGACATTTGCAAGTAGTTCATAAAAGATCACGATTTCAGAATTCAATGTATTTGATACTTTTCTACTATACAATTGTAGATATTTTACAAAATTTTAGGTTACGTGTTACAAAACTTGTAGTACTTTTGGACAGTTGTTACGTTTACTTTAATTAAATTCTAGGCTTTGTACTTATTAAAAATCGTGATACCTTGCCACTTCGGACAGTTGTTACGTTTAGTCTCCAGTTTCTTCCCTTGAAATTTAATTTTAAAACCATTAGATCTTGTGAAACCCATGTATGGCCCACCACATCCAATGGCTATAACTGAATTAATATTTTACTCTAAAGAAAAATAGAGTTTAGGATGAGGGTAGATCAACTCTTTTCAACTTTTGAAATCTTTAAAAAAGTTTCGAAACTTTGTCCCTTGTAAAATCAATCCGTTAAACAAATTTATCTCTGAGGTTTTTCTTCGAAAAATTCTTCTTCAGAAATATTCATCCACTCAGGTTTTCTTTGGATAAAATAATACCTGGTTATTATCCAATGGATGAACTGGATACGAGATATTATATCGAGTTTGGTTTTCAAACCAAACAAAATACATTCGATATAATCCTGGAAAAAAATGTTGAATATTTTGAAAATCATTTGATATATGCAAGGAAGCAAGTTTTATCCACTTTGGTTTTTCTTTGGAGGTTATTTTATTTACTTACTCAAACAAAGCTCAAATCGGTTAAATGGTTTGAGGAAAACTATAAAAATGTCTCTTTTGTCTTGATATGAAAACTGATGCAGATGAATATGTAATGCAGCAAAGGAAATGGAAAAATAATTGCTTACGGAAGTTCAAAGACTCAACTACATATCTCTTCTTCGGTTCCCAGAATAATCTATTAGAAGACTTTAATTTATACAAAACCTAGTAAAAAGTCACTTAAACTATAAGACTTACCTATGGTCTGTGTAGAAACTCCTAGCATCCATAAAGCTATTAAAAAAAATATTAAGCCAAACTCTGATTTCAATACCTTGAGATGAGTTATCTTTACTCAGCTTAGGTCCGATCTGATCTGATTAAGCAACGCAGTAAGCTTTGACCTCATCTGATCATTTAATCTCTGAACCGTTTTACTTAGACGATCTTTTGTCTTCACCAAAACTCAAATGTTAAGATAAAATTTATAAGTTTTGGTGATAACGAAAACTAGACTAAGAACTGAATTTAAGACTAAGATCTGGATCTTAAGTAATCGTGCTTTCGGGGGAAGTAAGAATTTCAGATCTGGATGTCATGCTATCAAGATGAGTATATCAGTGTATCAGATTCTATCAGAAACAAAGTTTCAGATCCGAGCAAATCAGATGAGAACATATTCTATTCAGAAACAGAGACTCAGATCAGAACAGGGTATCTAAAATATTCAGTTATTCTGGGAATTCAGATTTGACTATTTCTATTTTAAAGAAACAGAAAAGGGGTTTCAGATCTGAAGATATTGTTAAAGAAAAGGAGGAAGACTCGTAAAGGAGAGAACTCAGATCTGACAGTTATACAGTTGTGAAGAAGTTAAAGACGGAAGTTGCGCAATAGAAAAAGAAAAGCAAAGTTTATATATTTGAGAGAAGATTTCATATCTCAGTGCTGAAACAGATTTGAGCTTCAGATTTCATCAGATATTCATTCCAAAGGATTCAACGATCAAGATTCAATCGTATAAAGCCTGTTAGACAAAGTGGATGAAAGAGACTCGGTTCAGAGCTATTTGGAGAATACTTTGTAGGACGCAGAGTCGGTCTATTCGATATTTACCTATTTTGGATATTAAAGTCAAATAAGCTCTGACAACTTTAGACAGACCTTTGCATAGCATTAATGGAACATTTAATGCATTGATACGATGAAGATATGCAAACATGGTTTGTGTCTATTGGCTCATTTATGACCGTTGAGGATGGAGATTTATAAATAGCTGAAGATTACAAACGAAGAAGCTCTCAGTGATTTTAAAGAAGCTCTCTCTTGCTCTCGGAAGTTTTACTCTCACGACTCTCTGCGAAACTATCTCTCTGGGATTTTTAAAACGCAATTTCGCAAAATATTTTGAATCTCAGTCTTCAAAATCTCGAAGAACATTTTCGTTCAGTTCTTATCAGACATAATCTTCAAGATTCTGGTTTACATATGTAAACAAGCTTCATTATAAAAAAACCAAAAGATTTACAGAACTCTATTGTATCGCTTTCTTTGTAAAATCAGATTAGAGTCTGTAACGAACTTGCTGTGTGAAGCAGTTCGAAAAATCATTTGATTGTAATTAGCAGCGGTATCTGCATAGATTGTGGTTGCTAGGAGTTCACTTGTAGCATGGATTGAGTGATCGGGTGTCTACAGAAGCTGTACACATCAAATCTTCTAGTGGAACCTTCCTGAAAAGGAAGAAGGGGATACGTAGGATCTTCAGATCCGAACTTCCACAAACAAACTCTCAACTCTATCTTTTACTTATTTGTATCGTATTTATTGTTAACTTTTCACTGTTTAATCCGTTTCTTTCCATACAATACTTGTTAACCGAGAAAATAGATTTGGACTGAGAGCCTCAGATCTGATCACTCAGATCTGAGTTAAGCGAGGCTTGTAAAAACAAATTTAAGGTTTCGAAAAATAAAAATCGAAGGAGTTCATTCAACCCTCCCCCCCCTTCTGAACTCCTAAGCTCATTTTAACTATATTTTCGATTCCATTGATCCTATCATCAAATTATCCATCACGAGTGTTATGAAGATTGGATTAAAGTAGTTCAAAGTGATTTGCTTCGTCAATGTCAAGTTCAATACAAGTACAAAGACATTAAATGGTCTCAGAAACCTATGTGCGATGAAAGGAAAATAAGGCCACAATGTCGGGAACTTTACAGAAGCAATTTAAGCTCTAGGAGATTGTGTCTTAACGGTAATTAAGACCAGAGATATTTTATATACGAGCTAAAATGATGAAGACAGGGTGTGACGTGAAGGAAGAAAAGCGAAGAGGAAGCAGTCGACGATCAACAACAAGGACCTTAATCGTCTATGTCGACTGCTTTCTCTGTCAGCTCATACAGAGCACTTCCTAGTGTGTGAGATACAAGAAAGTTATACTCTGCAAATGTTTAAAATCTCATACACAGATTCACTCACATATATGAGAGCCGAGAGCTGAATAGAATAGTTGTGAATCACACCCAAAATACACAAAAATAGTCCTAGCACGAAGACGTTAAACTTAGTATTTGTAGTATTTGAACAGAGACATTAAACATGTTCTTGAGTTTTGGAGTTCAGACAGCCCGCGAGCTGTTGCACAGTCGAGTTTAGGAGTTCAGCTTTGGCGAGTCCAAGCTGAGGGGATTGTGTACATAGAGTTGTAGCAATCAAAGTTTTCTTGTAAAGAGTTTCAGTTTGGAAAAAGGAGAGACATAGGAGTGAGGCTACGAACTTCAATAAATAAGTTCCAGTGTATGATTTTGATTGCTTTCTTCACGCATTATTTTGAAATCATCAGCCTTTGATTTTAAATCTTAGAAAGTATATTTAGATGTTTTCTGTTTGGTTTTTATACCTAATTTGATATACTTATCGGTGCTCATCTGTTTTCAAGAACCTGAGGTAATGCACCCCATCAACTTTTCAAAACAATATATTTCAAAACCGTATGGCCCACCCACACCACGACAACAATTTCAAAATATTCCTACACATGCCTCAAAGCAAGTGGACCATGATAGCTCATCGGTCTAGCATTATCAAAAGACGACGAATACAGCTCAACCACCAAGGCACTCAAAAGTAAGTCGACGAAAAAGACAAAATTCAAAAGAAGTACGAGAAGACAGGGCCACTCATCCACTCATGACCCATGAAGATTCGATTTTCAAATGTATTTTCATGAATATATAAACATGGTATTGAGGGTAGGGATGGCAGAGCGAATTCAGTGCGCTCTTATATTTTGTGAGTTTGTATCTGCGAAAATCATCTACACTCTTCAACTCTTCAATTGTAAGATTTTAAAAGTTTTCAATTAATAAACTTCAAGTTTTATTATTCTGTTTCTTCTGTTTTATTTCAGTTTTATGATCATGCTTTCGTGTTGGTATCAGATCCATATATGCCTTCAATCTTAGAACACCATTAACACTTTCATAGTTAGACTTTTATTCCTGGATTAGTGGTTGGAATTTATGTTGGTAAACTGTTAGCCCGTTGGTAAGCCTAGGTTGGTGTTCCCGGCATGTGTTCTCATATTACCCCATTGCTCATGCGAATTAAGGTTTGTCTATAAACGTTTAGATGGCTTTAAGATTAAGAAATCTATTGTCCTTAGAATCTAACTCCAGATCCCATAACATAGTTCAAAGTCATGAAACCCATATGCCTATAGACTACTCGAACTGGACTATCCCTCAAGAACAGGAGAGAACATATATACGATAGGCTTAAAAAATTTCAAAACTGTTTTTTCAGTCAAAACTCATGAAGAAACTCTGTCAATCCAGGAGGATTCACAGACAAAACATTACAGATACCTACACTTCGGATTAATTCAAATAGCAGTCAAACATTTAGTTCATATTGGAGTTGACACTCCGATTTATTTAACCCTTAGAGATAAAAGACTCAAGATATCAAACATCTCTTCTGTATATGATTCAAACAAATATATGTAACGGTCCCATTTACTTCAATTGTTCACCAAACTTTTCTGTAGATCTTACAGATCCAATGATCTTGGACTCGTTAATACTAGATGTCCATATATAGGGTGATGAATTTCATCCCTGCAAAAACTTTGCAATAATATATAGAGTTTACTTCAGACTCTTGTCCTCTCAACTTAACCCCAGATACAACATACTACCTTCTTCGAAAGAAGAATATGTTCGGCTGCAAATAGATGCTGAAATACGTACAGTCTTTACTCCACAAAGATTAAAATGGAATGAAATAACATTCCTAAAAAATTCATAATAAATACTCCTCAAATACCAATAAACATAGAACGACGTGATGTTTCTCAAATAATAGAAGTAAAATAACTATCAAATTTAATAATCCAATAAAAACTCAATACGCACACTCTCTATCCAGATCTCAATCTTCATGACATCCATCTTCAAATTTATCCAGAAATACGACCAAATATGAATTCGTAACTCCTACCCAAAACCAAAATCTGGACCTTCTTTGCCACAAAATTATTCTCCACCACAATCTCCTTCAATCTCTAGTATGATGATGATAACATCTTATAAAGAATTACAACCAGACTTTGAATATTTGAATGAAGAATTAAACGACGCGTTCCATACGGACAAACGACTATGGTATGAAAAATTAGATCACGATATCAAACAAAAAATCCATTCTGAATGGATAAATAAAATGACAACTATTAAATCAAATATTCCATTTTACACTTTCTTAACAATATTTTTATCCTCTAAAGGCTTTAATGACTTTCAACATAAATCTGTATACAAGTCAATACTAGTCTTCATAAGAAATGGACATTAATCAACAACAATTCTGTCTCTGCTGTTCATTCTTCTTTGCAAACTTTAAAACTACAAACTGCAAAAGGAGAAGTCACGGCCGATCCTTTTAAACTAGGTCGCAGTGACAAAGAACCTGTTAATTCAGAAGACATTACTAAAATTTTTCAACAAAATAACTATTCCAATCAAATACTTAAAACTACAGCTACACAAGTAGATCATATCTCTAATAATCTAAACTAAACACCCAATCATAGAAACTCACATTTACTGAAACATCTAAACCTTTTTTCGAGAAAAAAATAATCCCCGTAGAAAAAGAGAAACAAATCAGCTTTCAGAATAATATTGGTCATATACTCAATAAATTTTCAGCTAAACTCTCGGAAATTGGAACTTCGGGAAGTAAAAGCGATTGTGTCGAAGCTAATAATGACCAAAGTGATGACTCACCAAGTACTGATGTCTTTGAAGATGATTCTTCAGAAGAGGTCAATATTATTGAAATCCCTTCAAAGATGAAAATGAATAAATTAAAAAAATATTCAACGGAATACGACAGTTTAATATTAATAACACCCATAATTACTATCAAAGGCCTACTCCTGCTGATATCGGATAAGAAGAAAGTAATCAATTCAAAAGTACAAAATATGATGGACGATCAATTATAGAATGGAACATAGATAGTAAATCCGAATATGAAATATTGAATACGTTACAAGAAATGGGCATGACACGTCTTGCCTATAAAATCCAAGGTCAAAATGAAGAAATTTCAACAACTCTTATTGTTCACGGATTTACTAGGCAATTATTACATTGGTGGGATAATTGTTGACATACGGTGGCGGATCCGGATCCCACTTCCCGGGGGCGCATCGGAAAACAAAATTGGCCCAGAAAGTGTTCAATACATTCAAGATAAATCTACAAACATACATAGGGAGTTCGTAGATACTTACCTTGCTGGCGTCTAGGCGCCTGGCTCCAACCAGATTTCACAGGGAAAATCTGGCTCTTGACGGTAGGCGGCGGTAGATCCTCCAATCAGGTCCACGACCGGATTCAATCTTCCTCCGTCAATCTGCACTAGAAGACTTGACGGATTTGCCACGGATGGAATCACCTCGAAAAACTGATCGGAACAAGTCCGATCACCGGCAAGCGGCTCGGCGCGGCGGCGCTTGGGGCGGCGGCCGACGGTGGTCGAGTGGGAGAGGAGGGGGCGGCCGTGTATTAGGTCTAGGGTTGGAGTGTTATGAGTTGTGTGTGTTGTTAATGCCCTAAGTCTATTATAAGTAGACTAGTAATGGAGTTGGACGGGCCCAACGGGCCCGGGTCCAAATGACGATATCCATCATCGGCGCGGCGGCGCGTTGGGGCGGCGGCCGACGGTGGTCGAGTGGGAGAGGAGGGGGCGGCCGTGTATTAGGTCTAGGGTTGGAGTGTTATGAGTTGTGTGTGTTGTTAATGCCCTAAGTCTATTATAAGTAGACTAGTAATGGAGTTGGACGGGCCCAACGGGCCCGGGTCCAAATGACGATATCCATCACTGCGACTTCATTATAATTCCGATCGCCGATCAGATCGGACCGATCGACTCAGTTTCCAAAACTGAGTATTATGATGTGAAAAACCATTTTTAAGAACACCCATTCCAAAATTGCAGTTTAGTCCTCCAACCTTTTGGAAATTGCAATTTGACCCCTGTTGACTTTTAGGAAGTCGCACTCCCTAAAATCCTCTTCATATGCTCAACACATTGAGCTCAGTTTCCATGCGGGAATCATGAATCCAGTACTTATGTGACCCTCAATGGTTCAGGGATACAGCTAGACGTGGGCCCACAACCATTGTGGCTCCGAAATCATAATTTCGGACTTGCCCAACGGATCATGGTAAAGCGCCTAGCAACATCGCCCCATGATCCCCTAGGTATCACTGATAGTGCCTGCAAGAACCATTTGGTCGTGGTTAGCGTACAGTATGGTCTTTTCAATACATATATCCCGATCAGATCAACGACCATTGGTAAATCGAGAGTCTCTATAGATCCGATAACCATGCATACATCTTGGAGATCGAATAGTGACATCGCGAGTGTTACTAGGTAAACCCATTTATCTAAAACAATTATAGTACTCTGGCCAGAGATTTATACACTATTATCCCCTCAGATAGCATAGGATATCCACGCATGAAAGCGAGCGATGAATCCTCGACAACGAAGCATCGACTCCTACATGCATCGGGATCTCACCCAATCCCGCCGCCTTATGACCTCAAGTGAGTCGGCAACCGGGTCAAAGTGAGACGCCTATCATGTAGAGTCTCAATGACGTTTCGAGTAGTGAGGACTAATCAGTACAACCAAGACCTCGGACTTTTCCACTCGACAAATGGTAACCACTTGAAAAGTCCGAACGAGGGTAGTTCGATAGATCACCATGTCACTATCCATCTGCATGCTCAGAACATCACAATGTTCCATACCAATGAAACATGGTACTTCACATCGCAGATGCTAGTCTCAAGCTCGGGCGGCCTTATCCTCATTTTGACGGCCCAATCGACTAGGAACGAGTTCAGAATACACAGTGACTATTAGATGTGTTTCATGATAGCCGTCATACCCATTATCACATCTAACATACACTATGGTGCATTCCAGGTCTTTATCCAACACAATTGTTAACATTATAATCATAATGAAAATAAAGAACGCCATAAACAAATGCGAATATCATATATAAATATCGTTTCATACAAGAGTCTATAAAATCCACACGTCACAAGTTGGCTAGTTTGACATCTACTCTAACAATCTCCCACTTGCCCTATATGTCAGGCCTCGTGCTCACAACGAATAAACACATGCGGAAGCTAACAAAAAGTGGGTAAAATTTTCGCTTTTAGGCCCGACGGTTTAAAACGATATAAGTTAAAATAATGCGATACTCAAAATAAGATCCCAGTTTAAAACCAATAAGGCAACCTGCCAACAAATAATAGCATACAGTACCAAGAAAACATGTATCGGACTCCAAACACTGGTCACAAGGACGAAGCACAGGGCATCCCCTGGCATAACTGATACATATATATACGTATGCTATAGGCGACTGGGACACACTAGCCACCTCCCGGGGCACCACCAGCTGGGTTAAACCCACGACCAGCTGTAGAACCTGGGTTTCCTGAAAACAACACAACAAGAAACAAACCAAGCCCCGGAGGGACATGGGGTCAAACCCCAGTACGGAGAGCAACTATAAAAACATCAATTAACAGCAAGAATAAAATGCAGATGCTATGCATGAGATGCTGGACAACAACCAAAGACTCCAACCGGAAAGGAAGTCAAAGCACAGCTCAACTGAATCTGCAAAAAATGGTGGCCACTGGGTGTGTTCCAAGTGTGGTAGCTAACCACTCGCCGGGAGACAACACCCAAATACAAGATGCATCAACAACTCGGCCTGCTGTTGCCCAACCTATGAACTGTGGTAGTTAGCCACTCGGCTCATAGGGGCTAACATAACCCAGCAGGGAGATGAGAGTGCGGTATTGCCGCTCGCCCTCGAAACCTGGTAAGAAACAGAACAAGAACGACGCAACGATGGCAATGAAACTGGAATGAGATGCAAATCCGTGTATGCACATGCTGGACAATAACAAACATATCAACATATGCGCAACAACAATAACAACAGCATGTATACAACACATAACACACAACCATCTCATAGATTGGCAGCCTCAACAGGCAACTAAACACATAACCAGCAAAGCCATCTCACAATTCACCCAAGCTGTCCCCTTGCTGAAATTACAAGCTCAACCCGTACCTTAATTTCCTCAAAGAACGAAGCAACTCACTGCCTACACAATCTGTACGCACAAACACACGAACAGGGAAGAACTTCTGCCCCTTCGCTACTTCTCCCTGGACAACCCGAAGCCTCCAAGATGGGTATAGGATGAAAGAGCTCTTTGAGAGGAGTCCAACGCTACCTCAAACTCGAAGAACAGTGGTCGGAGTCGACGGGAAATGGCCGGAGAAGGTTACGGTGAACAGTGTCAAGGGTTTGAGAAAACAGAGAACGAAGTCGAGAGAAATATCTCTAAGTATGGAATCTGATAAAATGCAACGAAGCCAACGCTTCTATTAAATAGGCGCGAGAGATCTGTTTTAAATAAATCACCGACACAACAGATCTCACAAACTAGCGCTAAACCAACAAATATTCCAGAACGACGTCGCACAGGTGAAATCTGAAACCAAAACACGCTGAAAGCTGGTCGCTAAGCTTGTGCAAAACCACGGTGAAAGCTGCTTACGTCACCAAAGCTGTTCGCTATTCTAGTCGCGCGCTCACAACGGATATGCTTACATCATCAGGTCTGAACTTTCGAACGCCAACTAAACAAAACAGATCTCTACTCCCGCGTTCACTAAACGGCGTCGCACCATAGAAAACACGCTGAACAGATCTCAACCAAATCTGTCAACAGCAACGCTTACGTCAGCTCATGACGACAACACACTCTGCTGACGTCATGAGATCTATCAACAGATTTTCACCCAACAAACTCAAGCCAGCAATGCTTACGTCATCTACGCTAAGCAACCATGCAATGCTGACGTCATCAAATCCGCTAACAGATTTTACCGAAAGGTCTCTCAAACCAGCTATGTTTACGTCAGCATCACAGCGCATACCAACGACGCTGACATCATCAAATCTGTTACTAGATTTCACCAAAATTTCGAAAATCTCAAATTTCCCAGAAATGCTCCGAATACGATTCTCAACTCGAAAATGAAACCCAAACATTCAAATTGAAATCTAAGTCACCCGAAATCATCAAAACTCTATTAATTCAACAATTAATCCTTAATACAATTTCAGGTCTCACATTTCTCCCCCACTAAAAAGGATTTCGTCCTCGAAATCAACAACACTTCAAATACCAAAACCCAGCAGCAAAATACAAAACAAGAACTCGCCTAACACAGGCCAAGAGTTCAAGATAACTGAGCAAACAATTTACATAAACTAGGGAAGAAATTACAACCAAAAGCTACAAACTTCTGGAAAATATAGCCCAAAGGCTACTCAAACAGATGCGGCCACTCGCGCTGCATCTTTTCTTCCAGCTCCCAAGTAGCTTCTTCTCTTCCGTGCTTGCTCCACTGCACCATTACCAACGGAATGGTCTTATTCCTCAATTGTTTCTCTTTTCTGCTAAGGATCTGCAAAGGATATTCCTGATAGCTCAAAGACTGATCTAGCTCTACCTCGTCAGTTCCAAGCACATGAGACGGATCTGGCTCGTACTTCCTCAAAATCGACACATGAAACACATCGTGAAGAGAAGACAACTCAGACGGCAACAACAACCGATACGCTAAAGAGCCGATCCTCTCGACAACCTCATACGGGCCAACATAACGAGGGGCTAACTTTCCCTTGCGTCCAAAGCGCATCACACTACGAAACGGAGAAACTTTGAGAAATACACGATCACCAACTTGAAACTCAAGAGGTCGACGCCTCTTATTCGCATAACTGGCTTGGCGATCTTGGGCAGCTTTCATCCGCTGTCTAATAAGATCAACATGATCTTTCATTTGCTGCACAAAGTCAGGGGCAGATAGCTGCCTCTCCCCCACTTCTTCCCAACACACTGGCGATCTGCACTTACGGCCATACAAAGCCT
>KV004574.1:2371-42084 GCA_001598015.1 Dorcoceras hygrometricum
GATTTTTGGCAGACCAGAAACCAAATCATGTTGATTCAATTTAGCAATTGTTTTGAAATGCAAATGATTCATTCTCTGGTGCCACAACCAGCTCTTGGAAGAGCCAGCTGCAAGGCACAAGTGTTCAGACTTCACCTGCTCTGACCAGTTGATAACGTAGGTGTTCCCAGAACGCTTACCCACCAACACGGTTAGACCAGTTGAGTTCTGAACTGTGCACGTGTGTTGTTGAAAATTAACAAGGAAACCTTTGTCACAAATAACGTAGGTATTCCCCGAACGTTTACCTACCAATACAGTCAGACCAGTTGAATTCTGAACTGTGCATGTGTGTTGTTGAAAATTAACAAGGAAACCTTTGTCACAAAGCTGACTGATACTTATCAGATTGTAGCGCAAGTTATCAACAACAAGAATATCATAAATAGAAGTGTTACCATGGGTAAGCTTACCCTTACCCACAGTGTTACCGTAAGCATTGTCTCCAAAGACTATTTTTGCTCCTTTGTGAGGAACAACGTCTGTTAACAGCTTGGGATTTCCAGTCATGTGTCTCGCACATCCACTGTCTAAGTACCAGATTGTTGATGCATTGGCTCCTGCTTTGTACCTGTTACCCTGCAATCATACAAAATAAATTTTGGCACCCAATTTTACTTGGGTCCTGATTGGATTACCCCTTTCGGGACCCAGACTTGAATTATCCTTACGGTCCTTCCAGTGTTAGGATCCACGAAAGTCTGTGCAAAATCACGTGCTGGTCTTTTGAATTTTGATTTGATATTTTTACCATGTGGATTCCTTCTCGACTGGTTTCTTGTCCATTCAGTTCTTGCCTTCTTCGAATAATGCCTCGACTGGTTCGGAGCAAAGAACTTTGGACCAGCTTTCACTTTGTCCTTGTTCAACTTTTTCTTTAGCAAGTCTGGCTTTGAATTCTCAGGCCTTTGATAGCCAACACCAACTTTGCCTTTTCCTTTACGATCCAGCTGAGAAGTATCCTGGTCATCGTATCGTATCGATTCAAGGCAATCATGTACAAAGCTCCTTTCATTGAACTTGTCATACACTAGCTGTGACTGAGTACTGGTCTCTCCATAGCTGCTATCATAATTGAAACCCACACCAGTTTTATCATTTACTGGTTTTTGGCTTTCATACAGCTTGAAGAGAGAACGAGTAGATTGGTTCCAGGAGCTCATTTCTTTAGTTAATTTATAGACTTCAGCCTTGAGCTCGCTGGCCTCATTTCTCAACAAATCATTCTCTATCTTCAGCCTACTCAACTCAGTCTTTAGACTGTCAATATCTTCAAGCTCATCAGAACCTGATTCAGCTGAACTATTTTTCAGACGTGCGTTTTCAGCTTTGATTTCCTCGAATGTGTGAGATAGAGTCTTGTACTCATGGAACATATCATTCAATTCTTGAACTAGATCCTCACGTGTAAATTCAGTATTAGAAAAGTCGAATACCTCTTCATCCGATGCATGATCAGCCATTAGACAATGAGCCTCCTCCTGTTCACTGTCACTTGAATATGAGCTCCTGCTGGATGATTCTGAGTCTGAATCTGCCCAGCTCTTCGTGCTTTCTTCAGCCATCAACACCTTGCGGTCATTCCTTCAACTGGGTTTCTTGTTGCTGCTGGTTCTCATTCGTCGGTCCTTTGATCTTTCCTTTAATTTGTCCTTGGACTTGTCAACTCCTCTTTCATCATCTTCCTCGTCACGCTTGTATCTTTCCTCCTTTTTGTATCGATCGTCAGCCCTTTTGTCATCTCGCCTGTGTCTATTATCTCTCTTGAGTCTATTGCACTCAGCAGCGAAATGACCTGGACGATCACAGTTATAACATATTAAATCAGAAGTAGATTTATCAGATTTATTAAAACTATTATAAGGAGAGGAAGGGTGGAAAGATTTTCTCATGAATTTCCCAAACTTCTTTGCGAATAGGGACATGACATCGTCGCTGAGCTGGTCAGCAGACTTGATGGTGCTAGGAGAGCATGGTTCGGCAGTTGTAGCAGCAAGAGATTTTGTTGGCTGGGAGGTTGATGGACCAACTTCTGATCTTGTTTCCAGTTCGAACTCATATGCTTTGAGGTTGGAAAACAGATCATGAAGCTCCAGCTTGTTTAGATCCTTAGACTCTCGCATTGCCATTGTTTTTACATCCCATTCCTTTGGTAGTGCCCTCATCACTTTCAGCGCCAGTTCACGGTTGCTGTATTCTTTGCCAAGACTATTCAGCTCGATCACCACAGCACTGAAACGCTCGTCAAACTCCGCCATTGTCTCTCCATCTTTCATTTTGATCGCCTCATACTTCTGCTGGGCCACAGTAAGTTTGTTTTCTTTGGTTTCATTATTGCCCTCGCAGATCTGGGTCAGCTTTTCCCATATTTCTTTAGCAGTGGCACAGTTCTTGATCTTGCTGAACATATTCTTGTCCTTGTCCCTTTGGAAGATACTGAGGCTCGCCACTTGTTACAGCAACTGCCAGATTCGGTTTCATAATCTTCAGCGGTCCTTCTGTGATGACATACCACATGTCATCATCCATGGCCGCAAGATGGGACTTGAATCCGAATACTTCCAGTCGTCGTACTCTTACCCTCGAAAACTAAGGAATTTTGTTGTGTGAGATAGACATGTTCATATATAAAGAAGCACGAAACAATGACTGTTCAATAACTGAGATTGCCTGCTCTGATACCACTTGATGGTCCCAGAAATAGGATCACTAAGTAAATAGGAGTTCAGGAACGGGGGGGGGGTTGAATGAACTCCTTCGATTTTTCTATTTCAAAACTCTTTTAAAATGTTTTGGGTCTCAGTTTTTTGCAATCTTCTCGACCAACAATATTTGTGCGGAAAAAGGCCGATTGGTTTGTGAAAAGTGAATAAACACAAATAATTAGTAAATGCTGTAAGTAAAAGATAGAGTCAGAAATTTGTTTCTGGAAGTTCGGACTTCAATGTCCTACGTCTCCCCTTCTTCCGCCTCGGAAGGTATCACTAGAAGACTTTGATGGTTACAGGACCTCTGCAAACACCCACCCACACAAGAAGCACTTGTATGGACTCCTAGACTCACTAACTTCACACACAGACTTTGCTGCTGGTTACAAGTATCGAAAAGATGTTTTTGAACTGCTTCACAAAGCAAGTTCTTTACAGACTCAGTCAAATGATATACAATGAATACACTATGAGACTGTAAACTCTATGGTTTCTAATACAAAGAAACTTGATTCAACACTATGAACCAGTGAATGACTCGAAGATTTGTCTATGAAGATCAACATAAGCTGTTCTTCGAGTCTTGTGAGCTTTTGAATATTTCAACAAGTAGATAGCTCTGGGAGTATTTTGACAGCGTTTCAGTAATAGCAATGGTGAGAGATGTCTCTTCAATTCAAAGTAACTGCTATTTATACTCTTCGTTCAACGGTCGATGAATCCTTCAAAGGAAAATAAATCCCGTTTGAATTGCTGCCAAAATTGTACACCGTAATTGCTGCTCCACTACAAGGTAAATTGCTCATTAACAGAGCCAATTTGTCTTCTTTCCATTTCTGTGCAAACAATGAAAAACGGCCTCTGTACATCGTACTATTTACCCAAAATAGTACCTACGTTGTCTCCTCAGTTTCAGGCAATTGTACGATCCTACATATCTTTTCCATATTGAGTATTCGATCGTATTTGAATCAATTTAAACTTGCGCCTGAAATTACTTTGATAATCAGATCCAATTTACTTCATCGTGGTTTCAAATGTTGCGACTGGAAAATACTTGTATGCGTCGACTGGTTTTCCACGTGTGATTTTCCAGCGCCTGGTTCTTTATATAATCCAACGACTGGTTTTTAACGCGAAGTCAAAACGCTGTCGTATCAACTATATTCAAGCGACATCATTTTGGCTACAATCACCCTTGACTGGTTGAATAAAACCCTGTAGCTCTCGTATGGATATAGCACCACTGTAGCTTGCGTCTGGTTTCAATACGGTGTCGCTTCAACTAATTTAAACGCTGTCGTTTGCACATGCTAATATTTGAATCCTTGCGTCTGGATTACCAATACTATCTTGCGACTGGTTATTTAAAACGCTGACGTTTTAACTCATCCATACGACATCGTTTTGCTAAACCCTCGACTGGTTATGTACTTCACTGTTGCTGCGTCTGAATTACAAACTACTGTTCACTACGTCTGGATGCAAACCACTGTTCACTGCGTCTGGATGCAAACCACTGTTCACTTTAGCTCTCGTCTGGTTGATTTACTTCAATACGCCGTCGTTTCTAGTACAAATGCTTGCATCTTGATACACTGTTCCTTGCGTCTGAATATTAACAACGATCCTGTCGACTGGTTCCTTCTTTCCTATTGTCAACACCAGATTTAACTTGTTCTATTTTGTTATCACCAAAACTATAAATTTTATCCTAACAGATGTCATCACAATCAGCACTTGACAAGAAGCGCAAGAGCTGGATAAGCGATGATGACGTCAGCAGTGATGTCATCACAATCAGCAGTGATCCATAGTACAACCAGTCGATGCAGGTACATCTTCTAAGGGAAACCATTAGGTAGCTACAGTGAAACTAAAAGAGAACCAGCCGTTGCTTATCAAGGATCAAAACCAGACGCAAGCTACAGTACATCCAGACGAGAGCTACAGTGTTTAACCAGTTGAGGATGTATAGCAAACGATGTCGTTTGGATTAGTTAAAACGGTGGAGTTTGAATTAACCAGTCGTTGGGTAATCCAGTCGCAAGCTACAGTGTACCCAGTCGCAGGCTACAGTGTTTTGCATATCCTGTCGACAGGTAATCCAGACGTAGGAAAAGCAGACGTAGTGAAGAGTTGCAAACAAGACGCTGATAGTTACAACCAGACGCAAGGAATCCAGACGCAAAGAAGCTAAAGGAAATAACCAGTAGCGAAGCAGTTTACGAATTATATTATGAAGATTCACTAAAGCTGGATGTCAACTGCTGAGCTTAGTTCAAATGTTGAAGATGACAAAAGGCCTGCAAAAGAAAGGACACAAGGACAACTCCCTGTCGGTACTTTACAGAACATCTTTCAACGGGAAGAACTTGTGTCAAACGAATTGAATTTGAACAGAGGATATTTAAGGGAGAATATTTGAAGGAAGAAGACGACTGGATGATGATTGAGAGTGCAAAAACAGAGGGAAGAAAATTGGAGACGAAGCAGTAGACCGCCATTAGAGAGGAGAGCATAACGAGTGTCTAATGCTGAGTTTCAATCAGCTTTTGTAGAGCATTTCCCTAGTGTGTGAGATTTATTCATTCGAGAGTTGTGCTTACACTATAAATCTCACACACACAGAGATTCATTCACATTCATTGATCAGATCCCGTCCAAGCACGACGACGTTAAACTCTGTGTTTGTAGCCTTTCTCACAGAGGCGTTAAATAAGTGATTGAGTGTGAGGTCCGGGGCTCAAAGAGGGCGGGGAGTGATCGCCGGTGCCAGAGGTTGCACGGACAATGAGCGGCTCCTGGCAGGCTTCTAGAGGCGAAGGGGCACATGAATGAACCGACCCCACACCGGAATGAGAGGGATTACGAGACTGGGATGTTATAGATGTAGTTGAGAGGTTAGTTTAAGAAGGCTTATCAGATTTAATTGGTACTACTCATACCAACAAGGTGCATCTTCTTTTCGGGAGCTCATCACTTAAGAACTCCAAAGTTAAGCGTGCTTGACTTGGGACAATTTTGGGATGGGTGACCCTCTGAGAAGTTTCTCAGGGTGCGTGCGAGTGAGGACAAAACACGCTGGAAGACAAGTGTTGGTACAGTGGGGGACAGTCGTTAAATCTGAGGCGTTACATTGAGTGAACAGCCGAGGGCTGGTAGAGTCTAGGAGTTCTCATAGCTGTTGGTTGCGGGATCGGGTCTGTACAAGATGTATAGATCAAATCTTCTAGTGGAACCTTTCGAGGAGGAAGAAGGGGAGACGTAGGACATTGAAGTCCGAACCTCCATAAACAAACAGCTGGTCCATTTCTTTAAGCTTTCCGCATATGCAATTTATATTGCACTCACGCATACACCATTGCACACACAGTAAGTGGAACAGATTTCTGTTTACAGAAATCTGTTTGCAACGTTTTAAAATTTAGAATTCTGTTATGGTGTCTTCGCATGATTTTATTTCATACCATATCTGTCTCCGGTGCTCTGTTTTTAAATGTTCAAGAACCAGAGGTATTGCACCTCCTCTCAATAGCAGCGCAAAGTTTTTAAGTTTTTAGTAACAGCGCTCGCTGGCATTTAATTTCCTGATTTTCGAACCCAACAATTGGTATCAGACCAGGTTGTTCTTGAACGAGAACTCATTTTAAAACGCATGTGCTTTTTTTTTAAATGATTTAAATGTTTTTGAGAAGCTTATATTATGAAGGCCAGAAGAAAATGATTTGTTTTATATATAGAACTTGTTTCTCTTGATGAACTGTCACGGAATGCGCGAGTTCCATGCGGATGCGAAGATCCTATTTCGGTTGGGCTATATGTTCACCTGGAGCGAGGCTCGGTGACAAGCACATGGGACGAAGTAGGAGATATGAAAATCTGAGCTTTAGTTGTCACATTTTCTTTATGGTTCTTCATACGTGAGTGACTCAGTAGCACATGTTCTTATTTAAAACAATATTTAAAAGTGATCTGATAGTTTTCAAACTTTCTGTTATGCGGAATTTCAGCTGATGCTTCATTTTCTTTTAAAAATGATTTGAGCTTATATTATAAAAGATAGGGAGAGTTTTTTTATTAATCTCTCGTCTTCATATTATAAGCAAAAACAGAATCACACTATCAGCTTTTTCAAAATCATACCGTTCATGAATTTGTTCTTCCCACAAATCTGTTTTTGATTTCCAAAATTTAAAATTCCTGTTGTCACGTTGTTTTTGTTGTGACAGTGTAGGGAGAGCTTTGATTTAAACTTTGGGAAGAGCAGCTTTCGACCTCTTTTTGATTCCCACAAAAAGGGCGAGAATTGTTAGATAATGCATTTATTATTTAAGGTTTTGTGTAAATCAAAATGGGAGAGATTGATGGATCTGTTTACACAGATCCAGTTCTGAGTTTTGAATTACACAAAACCTATTATTGTGTTTCTAATGTCTCTACGTAGTGTGTAGAACATAAATAAGATGAAAAGATGAAATCTGGAAAATGTGTTATTATGAGAAGAACAGAAAGCTGATCAGGATATGCGAATTGGAATAAGAGAAATCTGATGAATTCTGTTCGAGAAATGTTCGAAGAAGAAGATGAACAGTAGAAGTCTGATCGTGTGAAGATTGAAGAAATCTGGTTCACTAAATAGTTAAAGTCTGGAACCAGTTGTGAAGAACAAAAACCAGCTGTTGCGCAAGCGTGAATGAATCAGACGTCGATGTGAAGAGGAATCTGGAATCAGCGATGATGACGTCAGCAGTGATGTCATCACAATCAACAGTGAACCACAGTACAACCAGTTGATGCAGGTACATCTTCTAAGGGAAACCAGCAGGTAGCTACAGTGAAACTAAAAGAGAACCAGCCGTTGCGCATCAAGGAACAAAACCAGACGCAAGCTATAGTACATCCAGACGAGAGCTACAGTGTTTAACAAGTTGAGGATGTATAGCAAACGATGTCGTTTGGAGTAGTTAAAACGGTGGAGTTTGAATTAACCAGTCGTTGGGTAATCCAGTCGCAAGCTACAGTGTACCCAGTCGTAGGCTACAATGTTTTGCATATCCAGTCGACAGGAAATCCAGACGCAGGAAAAGCAGACGTAGTGAAGAGTTGCAAACAAGACGCTGATAGTTACAACCAGACGCAAGGAATCCAGACGCAAAGAAGCTAAAGGAAATAACCAGACGCAGTAGTTGAAGATACAACCAGTAGAGAAGCAGTTGACGAATTATATTATGAAGATTCACTAAAGCTGGATGTTAACTGCTGAGGTTAGTTCAAATGTTGAAGACGACAAAAAGCCTGCAAAAGAAAGGACACAAGAACAACTCCCTGTCGGTACTTTACAGAACATCTTTCAATGGGAAGAACTTTGTGTCCAACGAATTGAATTTGAACAGAGGCTATTTAAGGGAGAATATTTGAAGGAAGAAGACGACTGGATGATGATTGAGAGTGCAACAACAGAGGGAATAAAATTGGAGACGAAGCAGTGGACCGCCATTACAGAGGAGAGCATAACGAGTGTCTACTGCTGAGTTTCAATCACCATATGTAGAGAATTTCCCTAGTGTGTGAGATTTAATCATTCGAGAGTTGTGCTTACACACACAGAGATTCATTCACATTCATTGTAGAGTGAATGAATCTCAAACTCAATACAAAATCAGATCCCGTCCAAGCACGACGACGTTAAATTCTGTGTTTGTAGCCTTTCTCACAGAGGCGTTAAACAAGTGATTGAGTGAACAGCCGAGGGCTGGTAGAGTCTAGGGGTTCTCGCAGCTGCTGGTTGCGGGATCGGGTCTGTACAAGATGTATAGAGCAAATCTTCTAGTGGAACCTTCCAAGGAGGAAGAATGGGAGACGTAGGACATTGAAGTCCGAACTTCCATAAACAAAAAGCTGGTCCATTTCTTTAAGCTTTCCGCATATGCAATTTATATTAGCACTCACGCATACACCATTGCACACACAGTAAGTCGAACAGATTTCTGTGAACAGAAATCTGTTTGCAACGTTTTAAAATTTAGGATTCAGTTCTGGTGTCTTCCGCATGATTTTATTTCATACCAGATCTATCTCCGATGCTCTGTTTTCAAATGTTCAAGAACCAGAGGTATTGCACCTCCTCTCAATAGCAGCGCAAAGTTTTTAATTTTTTAGTAACAGCGCTCGCTGGCATTTAATTTCCTGATTTTCGGACCCAACAGCTTCGGTTAAAATCTGTTGTTTCAACTCTGTAATATCTGGAACAACAAGTCTGTTATTCACATACAAGACATCATCAGAGCTTACCCGATATTCAGATTGATGTCCAGATCTGACCATCTCAACTTACTTCTTAATATTCGGATCTCTCTTTTGTGCTTCTTTGATTCTGATCAATAACTCAGGTTCCGCACTAATAGCACAAACTCTCATCGGTCGCCTATCTGTCTCAAATAAATATCCAGAAATACAGCAATATTCTATCAAGATAGATACACCTACAGTAGTCAAGGACAACGCACATACCTTTCTACTAAGGGCATATGCTGCTGCATTTGACTTCCCTGGATAATATTTGATTTCGTAATCAAATTCTTTCAATAAATCCAGCCATCTTCGTTGTCTCATATTCATTTCAGACTGCGAAAACAGATATTTCAGACTTTTATGATCAGAAAAGATTTCGAATTTCTCACCATATAGATAATGTCTCCATATCTTTAATGCAAAAACGATGGATGCCAATTCAAGATCATGACTTGGATATCGACTCTCATGTGGTTTTAATTGTCTCGAGGCATATGCAATAACATGTCCTCGCTGCATCAGAACACATCCCAATCCTTGGTGAGAAGCATCGCAGTAAACAACGAAACCACCAGTACCCGAAGGGATTGTCAAAACTGGTGCTGTAGTCAACCTCTTCTTCAACTCAAGAAAACTGGCTTCGCAAGCTTCAGACCAAATGAAGGGTGCATTCTTCTATGTCAGTTGGGTGATAGGATTTGCAATACTCAAAAAATCTCGAATAAATCGATGATAATAACCTGCTAGGCCCATTAAACTTCGGATTTCTGGCACAGATTTCGGTCTAGACCAGTTAATCATTGCTTCTATCTTGCTCGGATCAACTGAAATACCATCACCCGAAATAATATGGCCAAGAAATACAACTTTCTGCAACAAAAATTCACATTTCGACAACTTGGCATAAAATTTCTCATCTCGCAGAGTTCCCAAAACAATCCTAAGATGGTCAGCGTGATCACACAGGTTCTTTGAATAAATCAGAATATCATCGATAAATATAATCACGAAATCATCAAGATATTTCTGAAAAACTCTATTCATCAGACTCATAAACACTGCCGAGGCATTGGTCAATCCAAAAGGCATAACAATGAACTCATAATGACCATACCTCGTTCGAAATGCATTTTTCGATACATCTCGTACTCTCAGTTGATTGTAGCCGGATCTCAAATCAATTTTCGAATATACTAACGAATCCTGAAACTGATCAAACAAATCATATATCCGAGGTAAAGGATATCGATTCTTTACCGTTTGCTTTGTTTAGTTGCCGGTAATCAATACATAGCCTCATTGACCCGTCCTTATTTCATACAAATAGTACTGGAGCGCCCCAAGAAGAAACACTGGGTCTAATGTATCCCTTGGCAAGAAGATCCTCCAACTGTTCTTTCAACTCTTTCAATTCAATTGGTGCCATAAGATAGGGTTCTTTCGATATCGGTTGTGTACCTGGCATCAATTCAATACTGAAGTCTACCTCATGAAATGGAGGCAATCCTGGGATTTCATCAGGAAAAACATCAGCAAATTCACAGACTACTGGTATATCAACCAGATTCGGGCTAGTCTTCGTCATATCTACTGCATATATCAGAAATCCTTCTGCTCCCTTCTGCAATAGTTTAGTCATAGAAAGAACAGAAACTAAAGGAATTCTGGCTCATGGTCCCTTACCATAGAATTTCCACTCATCAGTTTTCTCAGGTCTGAATCGAACCACTTTCTGAAAACAATCCACTGTTGCCCTATACTTGGTTAACATGTCTATGCCGATAATACAATCAAAATCAGACAAACCGAGCACAATACAATCAACCTCAATCTCATGACCCTCAAACTGTAGTATACAATTTCTGACAGATTTCATCGATAAGATACCCCTTCCCAGAGGTGAAGAAACAGATACTACTTCATCTAAGGGTTCAACAGACAACGCATTTGAGACAACAAAGTGCTCAGAGATAAATGTGTGTGAAGCACCGGTATCAACTAAGACATAAGCAGGATAATTACAAAGATAGAAATTACCTGCAATCACATCATCAGGGGCTGCTTGTGCTTGCTCCTCAGTCAATGCAAACACTCGTGCTTGCTGCTTAGGAGGTTGGCTCACTGTCTGGATCCCTCCCTGTCTACCCTGATGCTGAATCTGTGGTTGGAATGAATGAACATAAGATGCTTGCCTTTCTGGCGGTGGCATTGATCTCAATGCTCCAGTATTCTGTGAACTTCCAGACCCACGTTGAGGACATATTCTCGCAAAGTGTCCAGGTTGATTGCAGAGGTTGCAAAGGCCAAACACTCCTCTACATTGTTCAGTGATGTGCCGACCTCCACATTTGGTACAATAATCACCAGATTTCTGTCCAGCTCTCTGTTGTTTAGATTCATTCGAACTAGAAGATCTACTGGTACCTGAACGTTTAAACTGTTTTCCCTTTCCTTTAAAGAAATTTTTCTTTCCACTACTGTTACCTCCAACATCAAATCGAGGGGGTGGTGGAATTTGAGGTTTCTCTTGCGATAACCTCGCTGCTGGTAGCACAAACTGTGCTCCTCGTTGCCTTATCAATCCAGCTTCCGCTCCTTTAAAACGATTTAGTGCATCAGCAAAGGTATTCAGTCGTCCTGTATTCACCAAGGTGAACACATCGAGATTTAAGCCATTTATGAACTGATCAGCTTGAGCTTCATCTCTAACAGCAACGTGCGGAGCAAATTTGAGTAAACTTGTGAACTTGGCAACATATTCTTCGATGTCAGCTGCCCTTGTCGCAAATTCGCAAACTCTGCTCCTTTGTCCTTTCGATAAGAAACTAGAAAGAATCGTTGATAGAAAGTAGCTTTGAACACAGACCAAGTAACAAAAGTACCTTGGTTTTCAAATGCTTTCTTCGTCGCTATCCACCAGCTTTTACCAAGGCCATGCAGCTGATGAATTATCAATCTCACCCGACGATCATCGGTATAATCTAACGCTTCAAATAACTGTTCTATATCTTCTAACCAGTTCTCACAATCCACTGCATTTTCGGTTCCTGTCAGTGTTGGAGGTTTGAAGGACTAAAATCGTTTCAAAAGTGTGTCCATCGGAGTTGCTGTTGCATTCAATGCATCAGTCGAAGTACTACCCTGCTCTGTTCGCGGAATTGTTCCTGTCTACCGGGTAGTTGTTCGTCGAGGAGGAATATCTAAGAATCAAATAGATTTGTTCATAATTCCTCATCATATCCATAACAAATCTCAGTCCCTCCTCTGATTAGCACACATGAATGTGCTTCTTCTCAAGAGATCGAGTTCTGATTCATACTTCGTTTAATACATGCTACTATTCAATTCAAAGAGCATGTAATTCTAAAGTCTGTCTGGCATACTCTTACCATTAAAACACACAATCATGCGATATAAATTCCAAGCAGTAAGACATATACCATTCGAACATATAATCAATCATAAATCAATCAAAAGACTCGATCTACCCCTCTCATCTAATTCAATCCAAGAATTTAATGTGCTCTGATACCACATGTTGTGAGGCTCTCTTCCCACAATTATTCTAATCTCGTCTTATGGGCGATTAATCAAAGATAAACGAGTTTATTAAGTAAAATCTGGTTTTCTATATATATATATATATATATATATATATATATTTTGTTACAAGTCTGGTTTACCAAAGTTTGTTTATTTAACAAACAGAGCATCACGGTACAACAAGTACAACACCCTAATTCACAGTTACAATTTATCCAGCTTTGATAGAAAACCAGCTATCACAATGACCCACGCTACTTGTTTCAAAATCTAAGTTATCAGCAGGTCTCTATTTCTTCTCATTTGTCGCCCTCTTCTAGGTAATAAGCTCTCACTACCCCTGCCCCATCAATTCAGCTCTTCCTTCCTGTTGTCATGCACACATACAAAACAAGACAACAGCCGGAACACTCCGGTGAGAAATTGATCTCAGTATAATTGACATATACATGAAATAACATAAAGCAGTTCATATCAAAACTAGCATCTCAATCGAAATGAAATGAACATATCGTATATCTTTAGACTAAGAACTGATTCCATCTCAAATCAATGCCATCAAGATTCGTATACGATTTTGACATGGATATCCATCTAACGAAATCACTCTGACTTCGAAAATAAGTTCACCTCAGACCTTGGAATTAGAATCAATTCATTTTCTCTTCGTATCATATAATCTCATATCAATTAAAGATCCACTACAT
This sequence comes from Dorcoceras hygrometricum, assembly GCA_001598015.1. NCBI lineage: Eukaryota > Viridiplantae > Streptophyta > Magnoliopsida > Lamiales > Gesneriaceae > Dorcoceras > Dorcoceras hygrometricum. The sequence continues at coordinate 15,663 of KV004574.1, forward strand.
GTGATGGATCGACAAACATAACTTCAAGTTCTAAATCAAGAACAACAGTTATAAAGTATGTGATTTGGCGGGATAACTCAAGAATTATCATTCTCGAGTATTCAAGTCCCTGACTCTCATATCAAACTATACCTCGTTTAGCTCTATTTTTGGGACTGCTTCCAAGTTCAAAGCAAAGGCCTTGTCGTAAGTATTCCAGGGAAATTCACAGAATCGAATTCTGATAACCGTAGCAAAGTTATAAGGATTTGACTTCACTCTAATTTATAGGAGAATGTCTCTGTTTTCTGCAGAATTCCCCATGCAATCGATATAAATTCCACGTGTCATGCTGAGTATTTACATACCAAAATAGGATATGTACACACCACTTGAAGACATATTCCTGTATCCACACATAGCGTCAAATAGATTTCTCAACTAGCGCTAATACCTCTCAGCCGATGTCCTACATAATCAGATGTTACAGGAGAAGTCTTACTACTGATACCAGTGTTTACTCTTAACGGAATCAGCTGCAACAACCAGCCGTTGCATTCACAAGGAACATCAAAATGACGTTGTAAAAACAACGACGTCGTAGCGTTCCAACGACTGATTACCAAAACAACCAACAGCTGAAGTACGCTTAATAACTCAAAACGCAAGCGTACTAGACAAAATGACGTTGTATCAGGAACACGTCATCCTTGCTGTCACCAGCTGGTACCAAATCCTGCTTCAATCACAACACAACGGCTGGTCACGCCAATTAACTCAAACGGCGACGTATCAGGGATCCCGCAAATAAAGTTAAAAATACGTCGCGTTGCTTTCACGACTGAATCATATTCCTTACAAACACAACCGCTGATTCTCGCTTCAATCATCAGCAGTCAATACCGAAAGGTTGACCAACACGTGTCGCTCTCTCGTTAACTCTCGCTTCCAACGCAACTGCTGTCAGCAGAAACCTCTTCAAACGCATCTACTGATTAGCGAAACAACGACACATCACTAACATCAGTGATCACACCTCTACAGTACCTTTGACTTGCGTTGACATCTGAATTGCGCTACACCAGATTTCTAGCATTATCTGTACTACTGATTTTCTTGAAACGACAGCGTTTCATCATATGTTTGCGGCAATTCGCTCAACGCACCAGATTTCACCAAAACGGCAGTGTTTCACTTCCAAAGGCTAGGGAATCAGATCTCTACCGAAATTTCACCAATTCACCTTCAAATCTCAATCAGATTTCACCCAAACGATGGCGTATTCTCTCTCACGCTACTAAAACACGCTGCGAACAACCCAACTCCCAGCGATAACAGATTTCTCCTGTTACTCAGATCTCTCACAAATCTGATCGTTAAATCAACATTTCCAGAGCTTCCAGAATTACTCCAAATGTGAAATCTGACCCAGATTATATACAAAGCCTTCCAAATGAAAGCTGAACAACCAGATTTCTCACGCACAAATCTGAATTACCTAAAATTTAATAATCTTGGTTATTAAATCAAATAATCCCGGGCCTTACATTGACACTCTTTGTTTATGATTTACAATAATAGCTCAATACTTCAGAGTGTGTAAATAGAAGAGTCTGTGACACAGAAAAGGAAAATAGACAATCTGTGCGTGTTTCACTTGTTCAAGCTGGTTCAAGATGAACTCTGCTTTTGTTGAAGAACTGTTTATCTTGTATGTATAATGATCTCGTTGTGTTTTGTCACCCCTTCACAGCTGCTTTAATCTTATATATATACTCTTTGGATGCAACGGTAATATATGTTACCAGTAGACACGTTTATGCATCCAAATTGAATTTTCTGCAATGCCTTAAATGCATGTACTATGAAAGTACAACTGCAATAAATGTATTGCTATTTTTAGCAACTCTGTGCCGTCTTCAGTTTATACCGTATCTCTGCGTATCTGATTTTAGCTCAAAGAAGTTTCAACGACTACACATCACGACCAAACTCCCTTTGCTGGTTTCAATGTTTTGATCTGGTTTTTCTTTGACCAGCTGGAACCTGCTCCGATCTGGTTTCTTCTTTCAACATAGTAAGCTTCGTCCAGATCTTGTCACTTTGGTCCAATTTATCTCTTTTATGGGTTTTATTTTTTTTGTCTGTTTTTCATTACCAAAACTTCTGAAATTTATCCCAACAATTTCCCCCTTTTTGGTGCTGACAAAACCCTGGTTGTAAAAAGAGAGATTTCCATAAACCATTAACCAATTTAAAATGACAAGGTTATCTCTAAATATCTTAGTCCAAAAGTTAAACCGCCCTTGCTCTAGAACCATTTACTATACTTATATCATTCGCTATCGTCACCCGGTCTAAATCTCCCTGGACTTGGTCTTGGACTTGGTCCTCTACCACGTATACTACTGTGTTCATCGCTCGGTCCTTACCCTTCCGGTCTACTGGTGGGTACTTCAATCTTTTTACCTCTTGAACCAACTTCCCCATCTTGGCATATTTTTACCTCTTGAACCAAAATTCCTGAGGTCTCTGTCTTCTAAACCTCTCCTGTGGATTTTCACGACTAACTATTCTTCCTAAGGTTTGACCATTCCCATTAGTGTTTTGGTCAACTAAGCGCTCTAACAGATGAGCCATGGTATTGAGGACGGGGTTCATTCCATCAGACTCACTATCTGCTTCTGTAAAAATTCTTCTTCCTCTACCTCTTCTTGACATATCTGTAAGGATAGCCCAAATCCACCACAATTCTATATGAGAGATTACTTTATGCTAAAACATGAATTTAAAACTCACGGATTTAGAAGCGGTTGGAGAGAGCTGTTCAGACTGGAAGTATATTTATCTCAAGGACCATGCTCTGATACCAACTGTAACGACCGGACTTTTCTCAAAAGAAATTTAGAAATTTGGGGTTCGAATTGAAAGACCCAAAAACTTCAATATTAATAAACATAAAAGTCGTTACTAAATTCTGGACTAAATTGCGAATAAACACAATTCATTGCTGCTGAAATGCGGAACAAAGGAAACAATGACGCGAGCGGAAGTAGAACCAAAATCTAATAAACACTTTTTATGGCCAATGAAGAAAATCAGCTTCAATGGTATACAAAACGTTGAACTAAATCCTCAGCTGATCATAAAAACACACGCGGAACTGATACAACAGCTGATAGGAATGCGAATGAACTTGCATATATCTTTACACCAAAAGTTCATACAGATTTCTACTAAAATGAGGAACTAGAAATCTGTTAACATACAAAACCATAACTAAAGTTCTGTACATCAAAATCAAAAAGGAACAACGAAAGATGTCCAAAATAAACACCACTGTCCAACCAGCCACTCTCCATCCAGATCCTTACTGCCAATTACCTACACTCAATGAAAACTAGTGACCCAAAGGCTCAGCAGGTAAAATCTGGAATAGAAAAATCATGCAATAGAAACTGAAACTGGAATCTGGAAGCTGAATACATAACTGAAATCTGAATACGCTTTGGAATGAACAAGCCCAATAATATATATCTGAGAAATATGATAGAAACTGAAAGAATAAAACATAATCAAATTCTGAAAACATTTTCTTTAAACATTCTTAAGAGCTGCGATTAAAATCACACTTGTGCTCTTCATTCATTTTTCTGAAAATTATGACAACACTTTAAACATTCGGTCCAATTCGTTTGATCAAACTCCTGATATCAGTCTTAGCACTATGGATCATTGTTGAAGGGGTATATAGATCTGTCGATCCATAATCCTGATCCTTCCTTGGGTTTTGAAGGGGTATACAGTTCATCAACCGTAATCCTGAGGGGACCCTTTTGTTGTCATAACTTAAAACATTTCTTAAAACCTTCTGCTCTTTCTTTCTTTCGCGAAATCTGTTTTCTTTCCTTTATACGTTTACTGGTTTTCTCTTGTCTAATGATGTTCTGGAACTGTAAAGGATTTCTCTGTAAAGCTTGCGAAAATGAAAACTGAATAAAGACACTACTTGAATCTGTCAGTTAAGTCGAATACAATCTTTAAAATGATTCGGAATTGAATAAGGAATCTGAAACTATACTTTCTATTTCAATCGAAGAAGTATTGAAGAAGAAAAGAGTGAAATCTGTTTTTCATGAACAGTAGAAAGCTGAATCATTTTGAAGAAGAAATAAAACAGATCTCTGCTGGTCAACCAAATGTCAACGCAACTAATGAATGATGTCACCAGATCTTATAAACGAGTAATTCCAGCTGAAATGAACAATATAACTGCTGGTATTTTACCAAGGAAATACGTCTGCTGAATTTTGAAAGACAACGCAACTGCTGAATTCTAACAAAGGACTGCAGCTGCTGAATTAGTTCAATAGGAATGCACCTGCTGGTGTTAACAAAGAAATACACCTGCTGGTTTTAGCAAAAGAAATGCACCTGCTGGTGTTAACAAAGAAATACACCTGCTGGTTTTAGCAAAAGAAATGCACCTGCTGGTGTTAACAAAGAAATACACCTGCTGGTTTTACGATAACAATACAGCTGCTGATTTTCAACGAAGAAGTGCAACTGCTGATTTTATGAAAACAATGCATCTGCTGAATATGCATCTGTTGAATTTATGAGAGCAATGCATCTGCTGAATGTTACGAAGACAACGCAACTGCTGAAATGTCAAGATGGAATGCATCTGCTGAATTTTACAAACGCAACTGCTGAATCCCAATAGTTGATGAACAAACTATCGGCTGATGAACAAACTATCAGCTGATGAACTAACTGTCAGCTGATGAACAATAAAATATGCAACAGCTGAACATGAAATAGTGCGACTGCTGGTCGCAACTACTGAACTCAAACAATGCGACAGCTGAAATCTATACTTAGAATATTTTCAACAAAGAAATATCAGTCGTGGTATAAGAACCGGATTTTAGACTTAACCAGGTGAATGACGATGGTTTTCCTTTGTCTGAAGAATTCAAAATATCTAAAGAAATTTCTGGAAATGATCGAATAAGCTACTTGTAAGCTACTTCGATGGAATTTCTGAAGAAAACTCAAGAATCTATTGGATGAACATCACCAAACCATTTTCTAAAACATCTCTTTGGATCAAAATACAGTAAAACGCAACCTTCATAAAAACAGAGCATGAACTTTCTGGTTTTGAAGAACAGCCGAAGCCATCTTCCTTTCTTTAAAAATCTCATATAAACATGCAAACAGAATTGAATATATGCTTTCACTGAGTGAGCAAGAAACAAAGTTTACTTGCCTGAATTCTTGAACACAACCGCAGTAGAAATCCAGCAAATCACCAACACTCCGATCGCCTCCTTTAAAAAAGCTTTAAAACTTTTGCTCGGTTTCTTATAGAGAGAGAAGATGCATATGGAATCCGAGCAATTTTAGTTAAAACAAAGGATTCACTTGGCTTGCAGAAATCACTAGACATCTATTGTAATTGCATTCTAACATTAGAATTTTAACCCATAATCGAATGAAGACTGAACATTGCGCAAAAGATGAAATCTGTACGCGCATAATCATGAAATCTGGTATTTAGCCTTTAACTAAAGAAAAGCTAAACAATGTATAGGTATAAATCTGAAACTCGATCAATTCAAGAATCGAATAAAATAGCATTGTAATCCCTCAATCTCATATCTTTCTAATTGTGGACTTCTAAAAGATCTGGTCGTTACAGATTTCATCATAGAGTTGGTACCGGGAACAACCCCGATTTCGAGAGCCCCTTACCGATTGGCACCAGCTGAGTTTAAGGAGCTCAAGTATCAGTTGAGTGATCTTTTATAGAAGGGATTTATTAGGCCGAGTATGTCGCCTTGGGGAGCTCCGATTCTCTTCGTGAAGAAGAAAGATGGATCTATGAGGATGTGTGTTGACTTTCGGCAACTGAATAAAGCTATGTTCAAGAACAAGTATCCTTTGCCGAGGATTGATGATCTGTTAGATCAGCTGCAGGGATCGGCAGTGTACTTAAAGATTGATCTGTGATCTGGTTATCATCAGTTGGGGATTAGAGACGCTGATGTGGCTAAGACGGTGTTCCGGACTAGATATGGTGTGAGACCCGAAATATTATTGGATTAATTGAGTTAATTAATCGGGTTCAGCATAGACCAGATTTGTCTTGAACAGATCTGGGATGGGCCAGCTTTGAGTTGGTATGTTTGTTGAGCGTATCGGGTTTCTATTTTGTATGTTTAGAACAAATCTGGACAGTTGTATAGTTCAACGAGATCAAATTCGGGGAATTGAAAAGTGCTGGTTGGTATCTTCAGATTTGGTGTTGTTCGATTGGAAGTGAAGTTAGAGGTTAAATCTGATTATCGCTAAGTGTTTTGAGTTCGTTGGTTGAATATCCTGCGGGGGTAGCCATAAGCCGTCGTTTGGTAGAATCAGATTTGAGTTGCGTTAGTTGTTAGCGTTGTGTGAATCGGCCTGGTTCGAGGGTTTGCTGTAGACCGGTTTAGGGTTGGTTAGACCGGGAGGCAGTGCGATGTCGTTTTGGATTTCAGCGATCGCTGGTCAGTTTTTGTATCAGATCTGATCTTTCAGATCTGGGTTGCGATGCGGAGACGTTTTGATGACGTCTTGGGGGACATGATGCGATGTGGTTCAGCGTTTCTGATGTTGTTAGTGGGATGACGTGTCCTAGTGAGCGAACGGTCCTTGGTGCGACGTCGTTTGGATAAGTTCCGAATTTGTTTAGGGTATGGTCCAGATCTGGAGTGTTACTCAGATCTGAGTTGGGAACAGCCTTGAGCCAGTAATGTCGGTGGTTACTGTTCATCATATTTGCGGAACTTAAGTAGTATTTATGGAAGACATTGACCGTAGTCTTGCTATTTTTTCCCGGCACTTAGAAATATTTCCTGTGAGTTCACCTTGTCGCGATACCCTAGCTACTGTTCACCGAAGCTTATTTTCTCCGATTGACGGCGGTAGACAGCTCCGGGGACGCGAGAGTGGTAGCGCTGGACTCCTCTTGCTAAGGCTCTTCGTTCTATACCTATTTCGAAGACTTTGGAGAGCTGGAAGAGGATCACAGGAGAAGCTTTCTTGTGTAGTCTGTTAGCATTTGAGCAGATTCGCTTATGCCGTTCATGTAGCTTGTTGGGTAAGTGTTAGTTCCTACCTTGCGCTTCGTTTAGAGCTGTTTGTTGAGCTAGAAGGGTAGGACAGAGCTGGTTGAGTTCGTAGCTCCCAGTTCGTAGCTCTGAGCTTTGCATCCCTGAGTTAGCGTTGTTATTTGACTTAGCAGGTTTGAGATCTGGTTGCTCGGGACCGCTTGTGTGGTAATTGTAGCTCAGAACTAAGGTACGGATGTGAGCTTGTTTTACAGCGTTGGATTTGGCGTGGATATTATGTGTGCTGCTATGTATGCTTCTGTGCTGTTATTGCTTGCCTCTGCTGTGTTGTTTATTGCAAGCTGTTACATTACATACACGCATTATTCATGTTGAGCTCAGATCTTGTTTAGCCGTGCCTTGTTGTATTGTTCTATGTGTACTAGGATGATTGTTTTGGAGGCCGAGCGGGTAACTCCCGTCACCCTCATCTCCATGATGGGATCTGTTAGCCACTATGATCAGAGTGGGTAGCTCCCACATCTCATGAGTTGGGCAAAAACAGGTAGAGTGATGTGTTGTGCATCTGGTACCGTGTGTTGAGACGAGTGGGCAGCTCCCATATACTCACACACCCCGTGGCACTATCTTCCAGTTGATTGGATATCAGTTGTTGAGCAGTTCCTTGAGATCCTTTGGCTCCCTGCTTTAGGTTGTAGCCCGTTCTCATGAATAGCATTCGCATTTTATCTATTGCTATTTAACTGCTGTTTTTCAGTTGCTCTCCGTACTGGGGTTTGACCCCTTGTCCCTCTGGGGCTGGTTGTCTTGTTTGCCTGCGTGTGTTTCAGGTTATCATGGTTTCTCCGTTGGTCGTGGAGTTGATCCAGCTGGTAATGCCCCGGGAGGTGGATAGAGTGTCCCTGTTATATGTAGTAGATACATATTATATTCTTGTGATATTGTATTGTATCTATGTAGAGCGAGAGACTCATCTGTTTATTGATTTGGAGTCACTCTATGTTTTTATTGCTGTTAGATGTTGTATTGGGTTGTAAAACCAGTATTTTGGATATCAATGTATTTTAACTTATGTTTTCTAAGTCAGGCCAAAGCGAAAAATTTTAGCCACTGTTTTAATGCTTCTGCCTTGGTTTATTGCTTGTTTTATTCTGATTGGGCACACTTTAGTCTAGGCACAGTGTTGCTTGTTGCATGTGCATGACTATGTGATTTATTTGCTATGTGATATACTTGTTGTTGTGTGACCTTATTGTTAAGTGCCTTCATAGATGCCTCCTAGACGTAGGGGTAGAGGTAGAGGGCAGATTCCTGAAGAGTCCGAAAGTCAGAACAATGAGGTGCAGCGTAGTATTCGTCTTCGTAGACGTGATAGTCAGGTTGAGGTTGAGGTAGATGAGCTGGCAGCCCGTGTGGACGACATGGAACTTGTGATGGCGAAGTTTCAACGGATGAATCCTCAAATGTTTAACGATGATGAGCCTAGTTCCGATGTGAAGTCCTGGTTGCAGCACATTACCGGATTGTTTGATCGTGTGAGGTACGATGACGAGCGTAGGTTGAGTTTGGCTATGTTTCAGTTAAGGAGTTGAGAGTTGGTGGAGAGGCGCTTCGAGGACTCTCGAGGAGACTGGTGTAGGGATCACGTGGAACAGTTTTTGTACTGTCTTTCTTCAGGAGTACGTTCCGGAATCGTTTGTTAACACCAGGGAGCGTGAGTTTGATAACCTGGTGCAGGGGACTTTGTCTATAGGAGAGTATGCCCGGAGGTTTTCTTCTCTTCTTGCGTATGTTCCGCATGTTTCTGGCCGAGAGAGGACAAGGAGGAACAAGTTCTTGGAGGGGTTGAATGAGGATCTGTATTCTTTGGTGCTGGCGAGTTCACCGACTAGTTATGCGGAGGCGGTGGACAAGGCTATAGATGTCAGGCCCCGTGCTAATTACTCACAATTAATACAAAATAAATGCATAAACACGGAAGCTAAAATCAGGGCTTAAAAATTTTTCGAATTCATTTAGGCCTGAACGTAAAAACATACATTCAAAATATCGATAATCAAAATGAATGAGGATCTGTATTCTTTGGTGCTGGCGAGTTCACCGACTAGTTATGCGAGGCGGTGGACAAGGCTATAGATGTCAGGCCCCGTGCTAATTACTCACAATTAATACAAAATAAATGCATAAACACGGAAGCTAAAATCAGGGCTTAAAAATTTTTCGAATTCATTTAGGCCTGAACGTAAAAACATACATTCAAAATATCGATAATCAAAATATAAGTTAACTCAAACTTATACAAACCAGGTAGCAATAAATCTCAAGTCTAATACAAATCCCCAATACATAGAAACACGGGGCATCCCCCAGTTCAGTACATAATAAAAGTAGACTGGGACTCAAGAGAACGGGGATCGACCAGCTGTACCACTACTCTGTCCAGCCTGGCTACCTGAAGATCCTGCAAATGGGTATCACATACCCAAGACACAAAAGCAGGAAACAAAATACGAGGTCAAGCCTCAGTACGAAGAGCTATCAAAACAGCTAAACATACAACATGCCATAAATCAATGCTATGAATGCATGAAGGCTATCAAAGGATCGGATAGCTTGACCAGCCTATCAACTGGCAAATCAAATCAAACCTCTATACCACTCGCAGCCAATCAGTCGGTGGAAATCATCGGTCCATGATCATCGGGGCCCGTCAGCCCATCACAGCTCGGTGGTAGACACTCAAATCCGATAGTCACCACTCCGATGATAGCGTTGGACTTTGCAGGCACGACTCATCAGTCAGCCAGTCACAACGTGGCACCCAATCAGGTCATCAAATCAATCTGTCAAAGGCTCAATATGTATGCATGTATGCCAATCAATATCAAAGCATAATGCATAAAATCAATACGATAAAACAGCATGCAAATCAATCAATTACACACACTGTTTCACGTAACATCACAGTCGTAAGCCAACAGATTCCATAGCAGGGAAATACAGCCATGTTCACGCTTCAAGCTATTAAGAGCTGCCAAATCGTACCTCTATTTCACAAATTCTACCTCACTGTTATCACAAAAAGGCACGGCAGAACTCACGGCCAACAACCAGCTTTCATCTGGTTCGAAAATCACGACAACAAGCTTCCTGGAACTGAAATCTGTTTCAAGGCCTCGAGAATTAGCTTTACTCAAGCACAAATCTAAGTCTTAATACTCTAATACCTACGGCCAGAACTCAACACAAGATCTGCCTAGCTACGCAGGTAATAACAACGAGATAAAGGCTCAAAATAACAAAGGATGCTCACCCAAAAGCTCACGCTAGCAGGAGAACGCACAGATTTCACGGCACGAAGACACAGCAGCTTCGCCCTTCTTCTCCGACGCTAATTCAGGTTCTCTAATGGGTAGCAAACAAAAGATCTAAGCTAGGGGAGTCCAACGCCACCAAGATTATCAAAAACAGAGGCTGGATGCGATGGGAATCGGCGATTGAAAGTTACGGTGAACAGTAGAAAGTCGAGGGTTTCGAAGATGAGGATAAGAAATATCAGGTTGAGAAATATTCTAAGTGTAGTTTGACACTTCTATTTATTCCTCAACTCAAATGCTACTGTCTAAATCAAACACCGACAAAAACAGATCCCTGCATCGCTCGCAAATGCAAAACAGATCTCTCAATTGGCGCTAAGTCCCATCAGACTTCACACTAGCAAAACACGCTCGCGCACAACACTAAACGGCAGCGTTCCAATAAAACAGATCTCAGCGCTCAATACGTTGCTCTCGCGTGCAAGTCCAAAACTACGGCGTTTGGGTAAAAACAGATCTCACAATCAACGCTAAGGATCAAAACGACGACGCACAGAGAAACAGATCTCTCCTCAACGCACTACGCTAGCGCTCCAACAGACGTCAACTCTATCTCGTTGACTTACACGTGTCACCTTCTCACGCGACGCGCTAACTCGACCAGATCTCTCACAAGCGCTAGCAGATCCTCACCAATTCAAATTGCATTGACTCGCGTTGACATCCGAAATTACGAAATGCAAGCGCTTCACCCTTGGTCATCCAGACCTCACCAACACGACACCGTTTCATCTAAATCTCGCGGCAATCACGCTAACATGAAGGAAAACCAGATTTCTAATGTAACTTCATTACTTCAACTCCAAACACGACCAGATTTCACCCAATAACTTTAGCGAATATATCTCGCTCACCAGACCTCTCCGCTTGCGCTAAAATCAAGAGTTACTAAGAAAATCAGATTTCTATCATAATTTCTACAATTCAACTCCAAATTCCAAACGGATTTCACCCAAAATCCTAAAATTCGAAATATGAAAATATGATTAATCCCTAATCCAAAACCTGATTCCTCACAATAGATATTGAGGAGGGACTGCAGAACTGTAGGTCTCGTGTTAGGCCTAAAGTGGTGCAAGGTAACGTCCCATGGTTCCAGGGGTGCAACCTTCCCAGTCTTCGGAGTCATCCCAGCCACCCCAGCAGCAGACAGCCCAACAGTCTGGACGCCACAGATTTAGACCTCGTGGTCATTAGTTCAAGAAGAATTCGGGTTCTAGTTCTTCTGGTTCGGGCAGCTCTAGCAGCAGCAGTCCCAGGGCCGAGTTTTGTGGCCAGTGTAGATGAAAGCATCTTACGATGCAGTGTTTTGGCGTGCAGGGTGCATGTAACAATTTTGGGTAATATGGACACTCGAGGTCCTTTGGCTGGATCTCAGAACACCACAGCCCCACCTCAGGGTCGTTCTGGTGGGTCATCTCGAGGTCGTTCTTTTCCTACTCCATCGCAGAGTATAGGGGAGACATAGTTTAGGCCATTTCAGCAGTCCTTCACATTTCGGACAGTCTTCCCAGCCTCATTTCTCAGGACCCCAGCATGCTCAGGTGAATGCCATGATGAGGGAGCAAGCGGAGGGCACACCAGGAAGAGTGATCGCAGGCACTTGCTTTGTCTTTGATTTTCCTGTGCGTGTATTGTTTGACGAGCATCACATTCATTTATTGCTGATGCATTTGTGGTTGATCATGGTTTGCATACCACCTCTTTGTGTGATGTTGTGTATGTTGCGACTCATGCCGGAGCGAGCCTATACTCCCAAGAGATTGTGTTGAATGGAATTCTTAGGTTTGGTGAGAACGTGTTGTTAGCGAATATGATCAGGCTAGTGACGTGGGATTTCGACTGCATAGTGGGATGGACGTGCTATCTAGCTATAGGGCCACCATGGTTTGTTTCCATGGAATTGTGCGTTTTAGTCCCAAGTCTGGCGAGAAATGGAATTTCTATGGCCATGATTCCCAGTCGAAGATTCCTTTGATCTCTGTGATGGAGATGTTTAGCCTGTTGTCGTTAGAAAGTGTAGGTTTTATGATCTATGCTATGGATGCATCATTTTCTTCGTGCGTAGAGCTTGGTGATATCCCTGTTGCTCGTGATTCCCCGATGTGTTTGAGGAGATTCTTGGCTCTGAGAAGGGAGATCGACTTCAGCATTGAGTTGGTACCTGGTACAGCTCCGATCTCGTGAGCCCCATCTCGTTTAGCGCCAGCTGAGTTGAGGGAGCTTAAGGTACAGCTTAGCGACTTGTTGGAGAAGGGCTTCATTAGGCCGAGTATGTCCCCGTGGGGAGCGCCTATCTTGTTTGTGAAGAATAAGGATGGTTCGATGAGGATGTGTATAGACTTTCGGCAACTGAATAAGGCGACAGTGAAGAACAAGTACCCTTTGCCGAGGATCGATGATTTTTTTTGACCAATTTCAAGGTTCAGCCGTGTATTCGAAGAATGATCTGCGTTTGGGGTACCATCAGTTGCGCATTCGGGAGCACGATGTTGCAAAAACTGTGTTTCGTATGAGGTATGGATATTATGAGTTTTTGGTTATGCCTTTTGGTTTGACGAATGCCCCTGTAGTTTTCATGGATTTGATGAATCGAGTCTTTCGGGAGTTCATCGATCTGTTTGTGATTGTGTTTATCGATGACATCTTGGTGTACTCGAAGAATGCGATACAGCACATAAAGCATTTGAGGCTGGTTCTCCAGACACTTCGAGACTCGCAGCTGTATGCTAATCTTTCCAAGTGCGAGTTCTGGTTGGACAGGATTTTATTCCTGGGTCATGTCGTTTCAGCTGAAAGTATTTTTGTGGATCCCAATAAAGTTGAGGTTGTTTTTTACTGGGAGAGTCCCAAGAATGTTTCAGAGATTCGTAGTTTCTTGGGTCTGGCTTGCTATTATCGGCGCTTTATAGAGGGATTTTCCAGTATAGCTAAACCTATGATGCAGTTGACCCAGAAAGACAAGAGATTTGTTTGGACTGAGCAGTGTGAGAACAGCTCTCTGTTGATCAAAGAGAAGCTCACTTCTGCGCCTGTGTTAGCTTTGCCTTCAGTTCCAGGTGGTTTTGTAGTTTGTTCGGATGCTTCTTTGAATGTATTGGGTTGTGTGTTAATGCAGAATGGTCGAGTCATTGCATATGTCTCGTCAGTTGAAACCGCATGAGACTCGATACCCAGTTCATGATTTGGAGTTGGCAGCAGTAGTCTTTGCCTTGCAGATTTGGCGTCACTACCTGTATGGCGAGCAGTTTGTGGTGTATACAGACCACAAGAGTCTTCAGTATCTGTTTTCTCAGTCAGATTTGAACATGAGACAGCGTAGATGGATGGAGCTGCTTAAGGATTTTGACTGTGAGATCCAATATCAGCCTTGGGAAGTAAATGTAGTTGCTGATGCATTGAGCAGGAAGGCTCAAGTGGCGATGCTGGCTTCGTTGCAGATTTCGAAGGTCAATGAGAATCTAAGTACTACTGGTTGGCGGTTTACCATGTGAGGATTATGTTGTGGATTCTTCTTTCAAGTTGAGCCATAGATTGTTTCGAGTATTAGAGCAACTCAAAGAACAGATCCATCTATCCATGAGTTAAAGATGAAGGTTATTGGCTGGAAAGTTAGAAGACTATTCTGTCTCGTCTGATGGTTGTTTGAGGTTCGTGGCAGGTTGGTAGTGCCAAATCTGATTGATTTGAAGTAGGAGATCTTGAGAGAAGCACACTGCAGTAGACATAGTGTTTATCCTGCTGCGAGGAAGATGTACCACGCCTTGAAGCCGCACTTTTGGTGGGCAGGTTTGAAGAGTGATGTTGCTGACTTTGTTGCGAGTTGTCTGAACTGTCAGCAAGTAAAGGCAGAAAGGATGAGACCTGGTGGTTTATTGCATAGCTTAGAGGTGCTCCAATGGAATTGGGAGCACATAGCTATTGATTTTGTGACGCATTTGCCTCGTTCCAGCAGAGGTTGTGATGTTGTATGGGTTGTTATAGACAGATTGTCGAAGTCTGCTCTTTTCATTCCCTACAATATGACTTATTCTTTGAAGAAGATGGCGAAACTGTACATAGATTTTGTGGTGCGTTTGCATGATGTGCCTATGTCCATTGTTTCATATCGTGACCCGATGTTTGCTTCCAAGTTTTGGAAGAGTTTGCAAACAGCTTTGGGTACCAGATTGGCTATGAGTACTGCCTATCATTCCCAAACCGATGGCCAATCTGAGAGGACTATCCAGATTTTAGAGGATATGTTGAAAGCTGTGGTGATGGATTTCAGTGGTAGCTGGCAAGATTCAATGTCTTTGGTTAAGTTTTCTTATAATAACAGCTACCAGGTGACAATTGGAATGGCACCATTTGAAGCTTTGTAGGAAGTGCAGATCGCCTATATGTTGGGAAGCAGTGGGGGAGAAGCAGCTGTCTTCTCCAGAATTTATGCAGCAGATGAGAGATCAAGTGGATCTGATTAGGCAACACATGAAAGTTGCACAAGATCGCCAATCTAGCTATGCGAACATAAGGCGTAGGCCTTTAGAATTTTAGGTTGGAGATCTGGTTTTCCTGAAATTTTTCTCCTTTTACAAGTGTTATGAGATTCGGTCTCAAGGGAAAGTTAGCTCCTCGTTATGTTGGACCTTATGAGGTTGTGGATAGGATCGGTCTTTTGGCTTATCGCTTGTTATTGCCGCCAGATATGTCCTCATTACATGATGTTTTTCATGTGTCTATGTTGAGGAAGTATGATCCATATCCTTCTCAAGTGTTGCGAACTGACGAGGTGGATCTGGATCGAACTTTGAGTTATGTTGAGTATCCCTTGCAGATCTTGGACAGGAAAGGAGAAGCAGCTGAGGAACAAGACCATTCACTTGGTGATGGTCCAGTGGTGCAAACATGGTAGAGAGGAAGCTACGTGGGAGTTAGAGGAGAAAATGCAACGTGAATGGCCTCATCTTTTTTAGTAGCTTCTATACTAACTCCAGTAGCTAGTAGTTTGTTTGATGTTGTTTGTTCCAGTTATCTTGAACTCTTGGCTAGTAGCTTTTTTTGTGTGATTGAGGTTACTGGTTGTTTGTTGAGTTTTCTTCACTTCTGGACTTGTTCTTTGATTTCGAGGACGAATCTTATTTTTAGTGGGGGAGAGATGTGAGACCTGAAATACTATTGGATTAATTGAGTTAATTAATCGGTTTTAGCATAGACCAGATTTGGCTTGAACATATATGGGATGGGCCAGATTTGAGTTGGTATGCTTGGTGAGCGTATCGGGTTTCTATTTTGTATGTTTAGAACAGATCTGGACAGTTGTAGAATTCAACGAGGTAGTAATCATATTCGGGGAATTGAAAAGTGCTGGTTGGTATCTTCGGATTTGGTGTTCATCGATTGGAAGTGAAGTTAGAGGTCAAATCTGATTATCGCTAAGTGTTTTGAGTTCGCTGGTTGAATATCCTGCGCGGGTAGCGATACGCCGTCGTTTGGTAGAATCAGATTTGAGTTGCGTTAGTTGTTAGCGCTTTGTGAACCAGCCTGGTTCTAGAGTTTGCTGTAGACCGGTTTTGGGTTGGTTAGATCGGGAGGCAGTGCGATGTCGTTTTGGATTTCAGCAATCGCTGGTCAGTGTTGGTATCAGATCTAATCTTATAGATCTGGTTGCGATGCGGTGAATTTTGATGACGTCTTGGGGGACGCGATGTGATGTTGTTTAGTGTTTCAGATGTGATTAGTGGGATGACGTGTCCTAGTGAGCGAGAAAACTTGGTTCTACGTCATTTGGATAAGTTCCGAATCTATTTAGCGTATGGTTCAGATCTGGAGTGTTACTCAGATCAGAGTTGGGAATAGCCTTGAGCTAGTAATGTCGGTGGTTACTGTTCATCAGATTTTGGGAACTTAAGTAGTATTTATGGAAGACTTTGACTGTAGTCTTGCTATTGTTTCCCGACACTTAGAAATATTTCCCATGAGTTCATCTTGTCGCGATACCCTGGCTACTGTTCACCGAAGATTATTTTCTCCGATTGACGGTGGTAGACAGCTTCGAAGGACGCGAGAGTGGTAGCGCTGGACTCCTCTTGCTAAGACGCTTCGTTCGATACCTCTTTCGAAGACTTTGGAGAGCTGGAAGAGGATCGCCGGAGAAGCTTCCTTGTGTAGTCTGTTAGCATTTGAGCAGATTCGCTTGCCGTTCAGGTAGCTTGTTGGGTAAGTGTTAGTTCCTACCTTGCGCTTCGTTTAGAGCTGTTTGTTGAGCTATAAGGGTAGGACAGAGCTGGTTGAGTTCGTAGCTCCCAGTTCGTAGCTCTGAGCTTTGCGTCCCTGAGTTAACGTTGTTATTTGACTTAGCAGGTTTGAGATCTGGTTGCTCGGGACCGCTTGTGTGGTAATTGTAGCTCAGAACTAAGGTACGGATGTGAGCTTGTTTTACAGCGTTGGATTTGGCATGGATATTATGTGTGATGCTGTGTATACTTCTGTGCTGTTATCGCTTGATTCTGCTGTGTTGTTTATTGAAAGTTTTACATTGCATACACGCATTATTCATGTTGAGCTCAGCTTGTTTAGCCGTGCCTTGTTGTATTGATTTGTGCGTACCAGGATACTTGTTTTGGAGACCGAGCGGGTAACTCCCGTCACCCTCATTTCCCTGCTGGGATCTGTTAGCCACTATGAGCAGAGTGGGTAGAGCCGACATCTCATGAGTTGGGAAACAACAGGTTGAGTGATGTGTTGTGCATCTGCTACAGTGTGTTGAGACGAGTGGGTAGCTCCCATATACTCACACACCCCGTGGCCACTATCTTCCAGTTGATTTGATATCAGTTGTTGAGCAGTTCCTTGATATCCTTTGGCTCCCTGCTTTCGGTTGTAGACTTGTTCTCATGCATAACATTCGCATTTTATCTATTGCTATTTAACTGTTGTTTTTCAGTTGCTCTCCGTACTGGGGTTTGATCCCTTGTCCCTCTGGGGCTGGTTGTCTTGTTTGCCTGCATGTGTTTCAGTTTATCGTGATTTCTACGCTAGTCATGGAGTTGATCCAGCTGATAATGCCCCGGGAGGTGGATAGAGTGTCCCAGTTATATGTAGTAGATACATATTATATTCTTGTGATATTGTACATGTATCTATGTTGAGCGAGAGACTTATCTGTTTATTGATTGGGACTCACTCCATGTTTGTATTGCTGTTAGATGTTGTATTGGGTTTTCAGTATTGTAAAACCAGAATTTTGGATATCAATGTATTTTAACTTATGTTTTCTAAGTCAGGCCAAAACAAAAAATTTTAGCCACTATTTTAATGCTTCCGCCTTGGTTTATTGCGTGTTTTATCTCTGATTGATCACGAGGCCTGACATATGGGCATTATGAATTTCTTGTGATGCCGTTTGGATTAACAAATGCTCCAGCTGTCTTCATGGATTTGATGAATCGCGTCTTTAGTGAGTACATCGATCGTTTTGTGATTGTCTTATAGATGATATCTTGGTGTATTCGAGGAGCTTCAGAGAGCATAATGAACACTTGAGATTGGTGTTGCAGAAACTGAGAGACTCACAGCTTTATGAGAATTCAGTAAGTGTGAATTATGGCTGGATAAGGTAATCTTTTTGGGTCATGTCATTTCTGCAGAAGTTATTTCGGTGGATCCTAGTAAGGTTGAAGCAGTTCTTAACTGGGAGCGACCTAGGAATGTTTCAGAGATCCGTAGTTTCTTAGTTTTGGCTGGCTATTACAGAAGTTTCATTCAGGGTTTTTCTTCAATAGCCAAGCCGATGATGCAGTTGACCCATAAGGATAGAAGATTTCTGTGGACAGATGAATGTGAGTCGAGTTTCTGATTGCTTAAGGAGAAGTTGACTACTGCTCCTGTGTTGGCATTGCCTTCAGGTTCTGGAGGTTTTGTTGTTTGTTCCGATGCTTCTCTGAATGGTTTGGGCTGTGTTTTGATGCAGAACGGGCGAGTGATAGCTTATGCGTCTCGATAGTTGAGGCCCCATGAGACGAGATACCCCGTTCATGATCTAGAGTTGGCCGCCATTGTTTTTGCATTGAAGATTTGGCGTCATTATTTGTATGGTGAACAGTTTGTGGTGTATACGGACTACAAGAGTTTGAAGTATATCTTCACACAGTTAGATCTGAATATGAGGCAACGACGTTGGATGGAGTTTCTCAAAGATTTTGACTGTAAGATTCAATATAGCCTGGGCGGATGAACTTAGTAGCGGGTGCTTTGAGTAGGAAAGCCTAGCATGCGATGTTGACGTCGATGAGTATATCCAAAGTCCATGAGGATTTGGGGACTTGTGGATGGCGTTTTCATCCAGATGATCAGTACTTCGTGGTTTCTTCTTTTCTGGTTGAACCATAGATTGTTGCAGACATTAGAGCAGCGCAGAGGGCTGACCCGTATATTCATGAGTTGAAGATTAAGGCTCAGAATGGTCAGTTGGAAGATTTCTCTGTTGCTTCTGATGGCTGCTTGAAATTTTGCGGGAGATTCCAATTTGGTTGATTTGAAGGAGACCATCTTGAATGAGGCCCATTGTAGTCGTTAGAGTGTGAATCCGGGCGAGAAGAATATGTATCATGCCTTGAAGTCTCACTACTTGTGGTAAGGTATGAGGAATGACATCTCTAGATTTGTAGCACGATGTCTGAACTGTCAAAAGGTCAAGGCTGAGAGAATGAGACCTGGGGGATTGTTGCAGAGTTTAGAAGTGCCTCAATGGATTGGGAGCATGTGGCCATGGATTTTGTGACTCACTTACCTCGTTGGAATAGGGGATGTGATGCGATTTGGGTTGTGATTGATAGGCTTTCGAAGTCAGCCAATTTTATTCCCTATGATGTGAGGTGTTCCATGAAGAAGATGGTGAGACTGTACGTTGACCATGTGGTTAGATTGCATTGAGTTCCGATTTTGATAGTCTCTGATATAGATCCACGATTTACTTCCCGATTTTGGAAGAGCTTGAAAGCAGCGATGGGTTCGATATTGGCTATGAGTACATCTTATCATCATCAGACAGATGGTTAATCCGAGAGGACCATACAGATTTTGGAGGATATGCTGCGAGCAATAGTGATGGATTTCAATGGTGACTGGCAGGATTCTTTATCCCTGGTAGAATTTTCGTATAACAATAGCTACCAAGTGACTATCAAGATGGCCCCATTCGAAGCTTAGTCGGTCGGAAGTGTAGATCACCAATTTGTTGGGAAGAAGTTGGTGAGATACAGCTATCTACACCTGAGTTTGTGCAGCATATGAAAGATCAGGTTGAGCTGATGCGGAGTAGAATGAAGGCTACACAAAACCGTCAAGATAGCTATGCTAACAAGAGGCGTAGGCCTTTGGAGTTTCAGGTTGGCGATCGAGTATTTCTGAAGGTTTGTCCTTTCAAGAGCGTGATGATATTCAGATTCAATGGTAAATTGGCTCCTAGATTCGTTGGTCCCTTTGATATTGCGATTAGCTGCTGAGTTAGCAGCAATACATGGTGTAATTCATGTGTCTATGTTGAGGAAATATGGTCCAGATCCGTCCCATGTGCTAAGGACTAATGAAGTAGAGCTGGATCAGACCCTGAGTTATGTTGAATATCCAGTGCAGATTAAGGATAGAAAGGAGAAATAGCTACGAAATAAGACTATTACGTTGGTGATGGTCAAATGGAGCAGACATGGACGATAGGAAGCTACCTGGGAAGTTGAAGAAAAAATGAGACAAGAGTGTCCTCATCTGTTTGAGCATATGCAGTAGTGACCCATGTATTATTCTAGCTTCTTAATCGCGTACAGAGTTTCTTTGATGTTTTAGTAGTGACTGTTTGTATAGTAGGAATTGCTAAATTGTTATGTTTCAGTCCTGGTGATCTCATGATTGTCGTTAGTTGAGGTATGTACATGTCACCTGATTTCAAGACCGAAATCTCTTAAGGTGGGGAGGATGTGAGGATTGTAATTAACAGGTTTGATTAGTTGCGTGTTTTGAGCAGATTTGGGGAATTAAGCTAGAATTGGTTATATAGTAAATAACGAATTAATCAGATATGAATGGTGATTTAGTCCCGAGATGTATCTCGTGCTGAGTAAGCTGTAAAGAAGCTTCGGATTTGACTTAGTAGTGTATCGGGTGTGTACCGTTGAGTAAGGGAGAGCGTTAGCGCTGGAATATTTGGTGTATCGTTAATTGCTGGAGTTCAGATTTGGAGAAAACCCCGCGTGAGAGAATTAGAGGCGCTGTAAGAATCGGTTTGGTTCGTGGTTTGAGTAGACCGGTTCGTTATTTTCATATTTTAGTAAGATCTGGGTGTCCAGATCTTATCCTTGTGCATTTGAGCGAGTTGTCTTGAGCGGGAGATGAAACGATTTCGTTTTGGACTACCCGGGTAGACGCGGGTTGACTATAAGAGATACGGTGTCGTTTGACGTATACCAGATTTGGCGTTGGCTAAGTGTGATAGATGCGACATCATTTAGCGAGCATCAGATTCGATTTGAGCTGGACCTCGGTGCGACGTCGTTTGGTGGTAGTCAGATTAGGTTAGCGAGAGAAATCAGATTTGGCCAGCGTAAAAGAGTCAAAGCTGGTTAAGTGCTCAGATCTGAGTTTGTCGGTGGCACTGTAGCGTTGATTGGAGAGTATATATATGTGTGTTGACCAACACTTAGCAAACTGGAGACCCGACATTTCTTATCTTCTTTTTCTTCAAAGAGCTTTCGACGTACATCTGTTCCTCGATTACTGTTTATCCGAGCACAAATCCGTCGATTGTCGTCAATTTACGCCGCCGTTTGGAGAAATATTGGTGGCGCTGAACTCGTATCCTTAAGAAATCTTGATTAATACCATTTTTGAGACTTGAATCGACGAGTTGATGGAGCGCGAAGTAGTTGCAGGGTTCGAATATCTGGCCAGTAGTCCTTTAGTTCTTAAACAGCTTTGGGTAACTGATTTCTTCCTATTCTGAGCTTCGATTAGCGCTGGTTATCTTGTTTAGGGTATCGGTTTGGGTTGAGTTGTTGGTAGCACCCGAATCTGTTTCAGTATAGTTATCCCTGAGTTGTTTAGGTATGGCTGAGCAGGTGGCAGCAACATGATTGTTCGAGCAGCTTCTGTTAGGTGTTCACAGAGAGCTGTTGGAGTTGTGTTCTCGTGCGTGAGCTGCTTAGCATGTGCCCCTGTGAGATCTGTTGAGGTAGAATTTGTGCGAGTTTGAGGTACGATGAGCTCATACTAGCAGCTTTGATATAATCATGTTAATATTTCCTGCATGATGTGAGCTGTTGTGTGGCTTGATTTGCCATGTATGTGCTGGCTGAAGTTGTCTATCTGTGCAGATAATCGTGGTTCTCTTTTCTAATTGTCTATGTGTTATTTATTGCGTTTATAGTGAGCTGAAATCTGTCTTGCATACACGCATATCATATTGAGCCTGATTTAATTGAGAACCTATCGATTGATAGTACCAGTCTGCTGATTCTAATGTTTTTGAGAAAGTGAAATGATTGAGGTGTCGGGTGGCTACCGTATCCTCGACTCCTTGCCGTGAGGTTTGTCGATTGCCCTGAGGTTCGCTTGGGTAGCTCCCACCCCTCAGCTAGCATGAATGACACCGGTGGGTTGAGTTTGAAATATTAGATTGCAAGCTACTGGTACTGCATGTGAAGGGCATGGGTAGCACCCATGCTTCCACATGCGTTGTGGCCACTAATTTATTGATTCACTGCCGAGCTTTGGGCATGGATTGTTGTTGATACCTAATGAGCTTTCATGGTACCCAGATCATGCATTGCACGCTTGATATATTGCATGTTTTATATATTAGCTGGTTTTATAGATGCTCTTCGTAGTGAGGTTTGACCTCGTTTATTTCCCTGTTTTTGGGCTGCTTTGGTCCCCGTTGGTTTGCAGGATCTGCAGGTAATCCAGCTGGACCGAGTGGAGCGTCAGCTGGTAGATTCCTGTTTTGAGTCCCAGTTATATATACAATTTATTGAACCAGGGGATGCCTTGCGTGATTATGTATTTGGGGATCTGTATTTGTATTTTACCTGTACGTGTTGCTATTGTTGTTATTGGATTTGGAGTCGAAATCCTTATTTTTAGTTTTTTGTATTTTTAAGAATTGATGTTAGTTCAGGCCCAAAAAGAAAATTTTTTAGCCCGTATTTCTATCTTCCGTGTAATTATGATTAATTGATTAATTAATGTGTGATTTAGCGCACTGGGCCTGACATTATTCCTCCTTAGAGAACATAGGAATTTTAGTGTGAGAAATCGACATATTTAATAAGTAACAATGAATAAATTGTTCAGGCAATGAGAAACCCGCTCTGATACCTGTCAGGCCTCGTGCTCACAACAGATAAACACATGCGGAGGCTATCAAAAAGTGGGTAAAATTTTCTCTTTTAGGCCCGACGTTTGAACATATAATTTAAAATACAATGATACTTAAAATAAGTTTCCCAAATCATAAAACAATCAATAACAAAGCATACATAATTCAAACATGTATCAAATTCCCCCTACGGGTACAACAACAAAGCGCAGGGCATCCCCATGGCTAATTGATACATATATATATATATGCTATATGCTACTGGGACACACTAGCCACCTCCTGGGGCACCACCAGCTGGGTTGAAACCACGACCAGCTGTAGAACCTGGGTTTCCTGAAAACAACGCAACAAAGAAACAAACCAAGCCCCGGAGGGACATGGGGTCAAACCCCAGTACGGAGAGCAATAATACAACAGAAATAATAGCAAGGAATAAAATGCAGGTGCTATGCATGAGACGCCAAGGCACAATGGAAAGCTCGACCCACAAGGGAGCTAAGGAACTCAAACATAGCTCCAAGAATCATCGGCAACTTACAATGGCCACGGGGTGTGTTCACAGTGTGGTAGTGAGCCACTCGCCATGACACTACACCCACTTACCGGATGCATCAAACCACTCAACCTACTGTTGCCTCGCCCATGAACTGTGGTAGTTAACCACTCGGCTCATGGTGGCTACGATCCCAGCAGGGAGATGAGAGTGCGGTATTGCCGCTCGCCCTCACATCCTGGTAAGAAAACAATAACAATGCAACAATGGTACAAGGACTACCAAAAACTAGAAAGGAATACCATGCGTGTATGCAACATGCGGGAATGCCGGCATATAAACATATTACCTTATACTGAGCAACAACTAACCCTGCGAGAAATCCGAAGACTCTGGTAAAAGCCTGTTAAACACACGGCATACATAACGTAAATCTAACAGGTTGCTAATCAAGCTCACGGCTGGGAGTCTCACTCGACCAGCTGCCCAATATACCTCAACAATTACATAAAAAGCTTAAGAACTAAGGCTAGAAACAAGGTCTCACCGAAAACCAGAACGTAGCTCTACCAAATCGACACAACAATCGAACGGCAGCAACTTCGCGTTCCTCGACTAGCCAATTACAGCTTCTAAAACTGGTATGAATTGGAAGAGCTTCTCAAGAGGAGTCCAACGCTACCTTGCACGAGCCAAAACAACCACCGGAACGATGGGAAAACGCCGGAAAAGCTCACGGCTGAACAGTGTTCTAGGGTTCGAAAGATAAGGAACGAAAGGCTGGAAATATTTGCTAAGTATGGGAAATGATATCACAATTCGAAGGCCAAGTCTTCCTATATATAGCACTAGCAACGAATGGAAAACAAAACCAATAATTGTCTTCCGACAAAACCAGTCGACACTAACAATTCCCAAACCAGCAGACGCAAGAACCAACAGTTGATGAAACTTGAGCCATGCTAAACAAAACCAATCGCTAACTACAGTAGCGAACAATCTCTCGCAGCTGGACAACCAGACGCTGTTTCAAAATACAAAAGCTGGACAGCCAGTCGACTGGATGCTAAAATCACTCACAAGGCAAACCATCGACTGGTCCTCAAAACGGCGTCGCACCAACTTATCCAGACGACGTCGCATAGGATGCACAATCCTTAATACCAGCTGCTGGTCATCCAGACGCAAGACGCAAAACAACGCACAACTCTTCCCTCGACTGGTACCAGTCGCAACGTACCAACACAACCAGTCGCAAGCACAGGAGCGCTGACCCGCGTTGACCATAGCTCTCGACTGCTTATCCAGACGCAACAACTCCTCGCACAATACCAGTCGCAGCTACAGTGCACAACCAGTCGCAATACACGAAACACCAGTCGCAACATCTCAAACGACGGCGTTTCAAGCTCTGTGCTACCAAAACAAGCTACGACTGTTTTCGCCACCGACCAGCTGCTAGCCCACAAACCAGCTTTTGCCTCAAAACTCAAAAACACGAAAACATCCAGAATTGCTCAACACACGAAAAGGAACCCGAAAATGCAACTCAAAACAGAGATCTAAACCACAAAATCTCATGATCAATCGATTAATTCCAACAATTAATCCTTAATACAAAATCAGGTCACACATTTCTCCCCCACTAAAAAGGATTTCGTCCTCGAAATCACAACAACAATTCTGAATCAACAAACAACAGCAGAGACTAAAATAGAAGCAAAAACTAACACCAGAACTCGTCCAACACTAGGCCAAGAGTTCAAAATAACTGAGCAAACACATCACAACAACTAAGGAAGAAAACAGCGAACTACAAGCTACTGGAAAGATATAGCCTAACAGCTACTCAAACAGATGCGGCCACTCGCGCTGCATCTTCTCTTCCAGCTCCCAAGTAGCTTCTTCCCTACCATGCTTGCTCCACTGTACCATCACCAACGGAATGGTCTTACTCCTCAACTGTTTCTCTTTTCTGCCAAGGATCTGCAAAGGGTATTCCTGATAGCTCAACGACTGATCTAGCTCTACCTCGTCAGTTCCCAGCACATGAGACGGATCTGGCTCGTACTTCCTCAACATGGAAACGTGAAAGACGTCATGTAGAGAAGATAACTCGGACGGCAACAACAGACGATATGCCAAAGGGCCAATCCTCTCGACAATCTCATACGGACCAACGTAACGAGGTGCTAACTTTCCCTTGCGTCCAAAGTGCATCACACTACGAAACGGAGAAACCTTGAGAAATACAAGATCACCAACCTGAAACTCAAGAGGTCAACGCCTCTTATTCGCATAACTGGCTTGGCGATCCTGGGCAGCTTTCATCCGCTGTCTAATAAGATCCATGTGATCTTTCATCTGTTGCACAAAGTCAGGGGCAGATAGCTGCTTCTCCCCCACTTCTTCCCAACACACTGGCGATCTGCACTTGCGGCCATACAAAGCCTCGAAAGGCGCCATGCCAATCGTCACTTGGTAGATGTTATTATACAAAAACTCAACCAAAGACAACGCGTCTTGCCAACTACCTCCGAAATCCAACAAAACAGCACGTAACATATCCTCCAATATCTGGATAGTTCGCTCAGATTGGCCATCTGTCTGGGGATGATACGCGGTACTCATAGCCAATCTAGTGCCCAAAGCCGTCTGCAAACTCTTCCAAAACCTGGAAGTAAACCTCGGATCTCGGTCAGACACGATTGAAACAGGCACACCATGCAATCTAACAACAAAATCAACGTACAGCTTCGCCATCTTCTTCAACGAGAAGGTCATCCCAAGGGAATGAAGTGTGCAGACTTAGACAAACGGTCTACAACTACCCAAACAGCATCGCACCCTCGGCTGGAACGAGGCAAATGCGTTACGAAATCCATCGCAATGTGCTCCCAATTCCATTGGGGCACCTCTAAACTCTGCAACAGACCACCAGGTCTCATCCTTTCGGCCTTTACCATCTGGCAATTCAAACAACGAGCGACAAAACCAGCAACATCGCCCTTCAGGCCAGCCCACCAAAAGTGCGGCTTCAAAGCATGGTACATCTTCCGTGCACAGGATGAACACTATGTCTGCTACAGTGCGCTTCTCGAAGGAT
>KV004575.1:23231-34176 GCA_001598015.1 Dorcoceras hygrometricum
TCGATCGGTCCGATCTGATCGGCGATCGGAGTTACGATGAAGTCTCGGTGGTGGAGATGAACTGAATGTTCATCGTTGGGCCCGGGCCCGTTGGGCCGGTCCAAGTCCAACACCTAAGTCTATTTAATTAGACTAAGCTTCATTTAACATATACTTGACACAATTTCTCTAACCCTAAACCTAGAAACCGCCACCCCTCCTCTCCTCTCTCAAGCCGCCGCCGTGCGCCTCCGCCGCCGCCGCCCGTTGTCGCCGGAAATTCATTTCCGGCCAACTCGACGAGGAGAATCCGTTCGTGCAGAATTCGTCAGTGCTTCTAGTGCAGGCTGATGAAGGATTCTCGGTTCTAGTCGTGGACCGGATTTGTGATTATCTACCGCAATCTACCGAGAAGAGCCGGGTTCTTGTAATTCCGGTTGGAGCCAGGCACAAGTGCCAGCAAGGTATTCGTTTTTGAACGCCCTATGAATGACGATTATTGAATTGTCTATTTTTCGTATTGATCGTCTCCCTATGTTCTTCCGCTGCCTCGCCGGGGGGCGGATCCGGATCCCCAACAGCTGCGACCCCAATGAGCTCATCAATCAAGCTAGACAAAGACGAATCTGGTACTGCCATTGAGGTATCATTATATCGTGGTATAATTGGCTCCCTGCTTTACTTAACTGCTAGCAGACCAGACATCATGTTTGATGTCTGTATGTGTGCTAGATTCCAAGCGGAGCCAAAGCAATCACATTATATTGCTGTAAAACGGATCCTTAAATATTCAAAAGGAACTTCCAATGTGGGTCTTTGGTATCCCAAAGACTCAGGCTTTCAACTAATCGGTTATAGTGATGCAGACTATGCAGGATGTAGAGTTGATCGTAAAAGCACCAGTGGTACTTGTCAATTCTTAGGAGATCGATTGATTTCCTGGTTTAGTAAGAAGCAAACTTCTATTGCAACGTCCACAACTGAAGCAGAGTACTTAGCGGCTGGAAGCTGCTGTGCTCAGATCTTATGGATACAACACCAGCTTAAGGACTATGACATTGATGCTTCTGAAGCGCCTATTCGCTGTGACAACACCAGTGCTATTGCCATCACTCAAAATACAGTGCTGCATTCTAGAACAAAGCACATAGACATCAGCCATCATTTTATTAGAGACCATGTACTCAAGAAGGACGTAAAGCTGGAGTATGTGTCGACTGAGCAGCAAGTAGCTGACATCTTCACAAAGCCCCTGCCAGACGCTAAGTTTTCTTATTTTAGAAATCTATTGGGTCTCTTAGAACTGCCTTGATTGTCTTTGCGCTAACAATTTGCAGGTTGAACTGCTTCTGGTTTTGTCAAAACTAAGTCTACTGTTCAAAGGGAACATCGTGGAATTCAGGTTTGATAAAATATCAGACTTGGGACATCTCAACTTTAGGGGGAATGAGATATCTGAATTAATAAGTGCTGAATCCACTGAATATGTGAGATCTGGATATACTCAGATGTCATGTATACACAGTTGATACTTATCCATGATCAGATCTTGCAACACCCCTGCTGATACATTAAACAGATCTTAAGGTTGTGACGTGTTAACCACTTGGCGCCAGTTATCTTTTACCTTTTCACCCTCGCGGTCAAAATTTGAAATCATTTTAAAATATTCTTCTTATTTCGCAATATTGATAAAATCTTTTCAAAATCATTTCCAAAATTGATCGTGCCATTGGATGATTGGCACGTGGTTGTCATCATGCGAAACGTCACATCCACATTTTCTCTCTCTAGTACCTTTCGCATTCTTGCTTATATTTACGGCGTTTCCTTTTACTCTAACACTTACCTTGCGCAAATTTTCTTTCTTGCATTTATGCTCTCCTGTGTTCTCTGTTTGCAGATTACTCTTATTTCAGGCATTCTCTCGTTCGTTATACTATCAGAAATGGCATCCTCACTTATTAGAAACACCAACCAAGTACATTTTTCCTCTGTCCTTGCCATGGACAACGCAGGAATGGTATCTATGTTTGAAGCCCTAGTAGCTTCTGGTCTGAATGGTTTTATGGGCTGTATGTCTGACATTTTTGAACCGCTCTAGTCGAGTTTTATCAAAACGCTTCTGTAAGGGATGGTAAAGTTATCAGTACAGTTCAAGGGAAATCAGTGGAAATCTCTGAGGAAGTTTTTGCCAGGACTTTTTAGTTGCCGGTGGAAGGATTGACAGATATAAATGAGGTACCAAAGGATTTGGTCTTTGATGCTAGAACTGAGTTTTCATTTACTGGTGAGCAGTTGACTACTTCCTGCAAGAAGCGGGAATTGAAGATTGAGTTCAGGCTATTAAGTGATATTTTGGCTAAATCAGTAACTGTGAAGGCAGGGTCGTTCGACGCTGTCACTCATGAGAGTTTTCTAATGATGACCGCTATCAATGGAGGAGTGAAAATCAATTGGAGCAGGCAGTTGTTTCACATTTTCACAGACATGGTGACGCCTGGGTCTAGGCAAGCCAGGGGCTACGTTGTACATATCTGTACTCTGTTGAAGAATGTACCAAACTTGGATTTGGGAGATTCCAAGGAGTTCCCACCTCTAAAAATTTTGACTTCCAGAACTGTTGGAAGGTATATTTCTATCAACGACAAGATCTCTGTTGAATATGTGGAGGATGTGGGAGATGTATCCCGAGTGAAGAAGACACCCGTGAAAAGGGCTGTGTCCAAAAAGAGGCCTGCTGTTGCTGTTGATGAGCAGGTGGTGAAAAAGAAGAGGACATTGAAGGGGAAAGCAGCTCCTTCAAAAGAGAAGCTGGAGCTAGTATCAGTAGCACAAGAGGCTAGTCCACTGCAAATCGTTGCACCAATTCCAGCTGTGTCAGTTGTGCCTCCTCCTAAGACAAAGCGAAAAGCGCCAAAGAGGAAACTGAAGTTGACACCAGCCTCTGATGATGAAACTGTTACCAAGGATGCAGATGTTGGGGCTGTTGAAAAACAAGGAGAAGGAACAACTGCTGATGTGGTGATAAAAGAACCAGCTGTGACGACCATAGCTGAGAAAGAAAAAGTGTCGTCTGATGATGATGTGGATTCTATTATCCAGCAGATTCTTGAGGATATAACAGCTGTTTGTGAAACAGTTTTTGGGGAGCAGATGGCACAGAGGTCTGATGATACTGAGAACAGAATAGATATTTCTTTTGGTGAATTTGTTGCTGGTTAGTTTCAAGTGGTTGTTAATGAAGCTGAAAGACTGTTTGAAACAGGAATTGATTCCGAAGAAGAAATGGAAACAGATATGAGAGACCATGGTTTGACAGATGATGTGGACCCAGTGACTTCAAAGGCTGATAATCTAATAGTTGAGGACTCTGAACGCTTAGTTCACGGGGGGTGAACAAGTTCACAGGACAGAAACTGAGAAGGAGAAGGATGCAGAATCTGGAGCTAGTAAGGAATCTGTGGCTACGAATAAAAATGAGGAACCATTAAGCAGCAAGCCAACTGATGAAGAACTTATGTCTATTGATGATTTACTGATGCAGATTTCAGATGATATGATGCTTCCATCAGTCTCTGGTGCTGAAATCACCAAGATTAAATATGGTCTCACCGTGAAAATCAACGAAGTGCAAGACAAGGACTGGTACTATGCCAGTCTTCCAACGATTTCTGCTAATGACAATGGGAAGGAGCCTTTGGAAGCAGCTGACGTTGTGAAAAGGAACCCAGCTAGAGAGATGGTTCAGTTAATTTGTGGAGACGTAGATTTTCTTGTACATCAGTGTGAACAGATAATACAAGAGGTTGTTGACTTCTTTCATTCTTTCTTAGCCAATTAGTTGATTTAGAATCAGTAAGAGCCGTAGCCGCAAAAGAAAAACATATGTTGCTTTGGGCTGAAACGAATTCTTTGGAAACTACGGTAAAGCGAAGGGTGTACATACTTGTCAAATACAAAGAAATGCTGCTGCGAAAATTTTTGGAATCACATCGGAAATATTTCGCACCTGGCCAACCATGGACAGCAATGGCTTCGCAAATCATTGATCTACTTTCTGCTGCTCATCATAAATCTCTCGAAGCACTGTTGGCACAGAAGAAAGAACATGGTTTGATATGGGAACGTCCATGTTCCAACAGTCTCTTTGATGACTCTGTCGACGGAGGTGGTGCAGTCCTTGCCCAATTTTATTCTCTGGCCAAGTCTGCTTGCTGGTGTTAATTGATGGGGTCTGGACACCTATACAGGGTAATGATTATTGGCGCAGCAGTTGCAGATTATCTCTATTTGTAAATAAACGACAGCTGCCAAAAAGGGCTATTGAAGACAGTTTTGTTCCTCATTGCTATTTTATCGAGCCTGATAAATATTGGGGAGCATCGCAGTCTATCATCAAAACTTTGGGATGGTTTAAAGTCTGTACAGAAGCAGTTCAATTTTTTGAGTCTGGCAAACTTCTGCCAGTAGGCTCACTCAATTTTTGCAGAACTCTTGCTGTTTATGAGCCAGTTCTAGAATCTGGCTATCGCAAGCCGACAGTTACATCTTGGGATGGTCCCAACTTTGCACAACTTTTGTTAAATACAGCTTATTCTGGAGGGGAGCATCGCAGTCTATCATCAAAACTTTGGGATGGTTTAAAGTCTGTACAGAAGCAGTTCAATTTTTTGAGTCTGGCAAACTTCTGCCAGTAGGCTCACTCAATTTTTGCAGAACTCTTGCTGTTTATGAGCCAGTTCTAGAATCTGGCTATCGCAAGCCGACAGTTACATCTTGGGATGGTCCCAACTTTGCACAACTTTTGTTAAATACAGCTTATTCTGGAGTTTGCAATCAATTGATATTAGCAATTTTCTCTCAGTTCTCATTCTGGTCCAACCAGTTTTGAGGGATGTTAATATTCTTGATACCGTTGTACAGAAAGCACCAGTTTTTCTTCTAACAGACACCAGTTCACAAGAGGATTCGATTGTACAGATGGATATAGATCAGCATCCAAGTTCTCCACCTACCTCAGCTGATTCTTCCTTGCACTTCAATGCAAATGACATTCCTACGGAAGAAGACTCAGCTCATGACCAGTTTATCTTGCATTCTACTGCCACTCCTACTACAACAGACATTGCAGCATCTTTTGCTCAACTACGCGCATCGATTGATCAAGTTCAATTTGAGCAAATCAGGCGAAAGGATGATATGGACAAACTCAAGGACATACTTCTGATGCATATTCGAGACCTTGAGAAGCAGTTTTCAGAATGTTTTGATCAACAGGACGGGGCCAATAGGGTGCTACTTAACAGTATTCGCCAAGAGATTCACGATCAAAAGACCCTCCTGTCGTTGGATTTTCTTACGTCTCAGAAGAGGCTCAGTACTCAGGTGGCGGCCGTGACCACAAGCTTAACTGATGTTCAGAAGGATGTTCAGGACACTAAGGATACTTTATTCCATCAATTACTAGATTTCCGTGCACAGGCAGAGGAGAACTACAATAATCTTACCACTCAATTGGGCGAACTTGTTGATTACATCAATCGTGGTGGTAATGACAAAAAGGGGGAAGAGAGTAGCAACCGCCGTCCTCAGCCACCTCCAGATGATCATAATATACCCAGTGGGGGAAGTGCGAGCAGAGGTGGTGGTTCTGGTGGAAGTAGTAGAAGATGTCAGGCCTCGTGCTCTACCCAGAGTTAAACCACGCAAACATAGCGGAAGCATACAAAAAGTGGCAAATCTTTTGTACATTGTTCAGTTAATGAGTTATAAAATTTCAGCACGACTTTGAGCTCTCTTGCTTATATCTTTTTAAGTCATAAGGCTGATAAGTTTTGTCATCACCAAAAAGGGAGAAAATGTTAAGATAAAATTTATTAGTTTTGGTGATAACAAAATAAGACCAGGAAATGACTTTAAGCTTTCGCAGAAGATTTCAGAAGTCATGACATCATCCCAGTGTTTTGAAGCTTTCAGAAGTCATGACATCATCCTAGCGTTTTGTAGTTTTCAGAAGTCGTGACGTCATCTCAGTGTATTAAAGAGTTCATAAGTCGTGACGTCATATAAGTGGATTGAAGATCTAAGTCTCGAAAGATTTTGAGCTAAGCATTTACTTCTGAGTTGACCATTCGAGAACAGTTATTCAGACTTGAAGCTACAGTGGAAGATCTATTGTTAGAGCATAGTGTATTCAGACTTGAGTAACAGATTGTGGTTCCGTTTCGAGTATTTCAGTTGTGAACAGTATCTATTCAGTTTTTGTATAAAGTTTCTTTGACATCAGAAGTGATAAATTCAGATTTTGGGATATTTTTATAACAGAGCTTTCAGATATTGAAACAGTATCAGTATGCATTCAGTTGTTGCATTCAGATGTTACAAGTATACAGTTATCTCTATAGATTCAGTTGTGACAGCTATGAATACACAAGCAGCAGCGAGATAGCGACTTATTGCAAGGCAGAAATAACTATTTTTAACAGAAAGAAATTTCAGGCATAAGGAACGAACAGCTTCAAACAAGATCATATGTTTAAATTGGAAAGAATCAATGGTTGCGATTGAATCATACAAATGCATGGAATTAAGGAGACAATGTCAGAGCTATTTTGGGCGATTGTATGCAGTATACAGAGGACGTTATACGACGTTTGCTCAAATATGGATATACGACAATTTGGCCCTGATGAAGCGCAGATTACCATTTAGTGGAGCATGATATACGGTTGTACGATGAACATATATTCAAAAAGGAATTTTGTTTCCTTAGGCGAATTTTAATGACCGTTGAGATCAAAGGGTATAAATAGCTGAAGTTTCAAATTGAGAAGCTCTCCCTGCCGATTCTCCTTTGATCTGCTATCTTTTGCTCTCGAAGCTATCATATTGCTCATACAACTACTGGATATTCTCATCGCAAATATTTTCTAAGTTCCAGTGCTTTATATCTCGAAGAACAGTTTCTTAGTTGTTCTTTATAGCTTAATCTTCGAGATATCATCTTCTGGTTCACTTTTGTGAATTGAGTTTCATAGTATAGAAACCAGAAGATTTACAGTCTCAAAACCATTGTATTTCATTGTTATCATTCAGATTGAGTCTGTAACGAACTGGCTATTTAAAGCAGTTCGAAAAATTCTAAGTGTTGTAAACGGCAGCTACGTCTGTTGGTTGATTGGAGTGCTAGGAGTTCACCTGGAGCGAGGCTCGGTGATTGGGTGTTTACAGTGTCTGTACTCATCAAAGCCTTCTAGTGGAACCTTCCTGAATAAGGAAGAATGGGAGACGTAGGATTTGATATCCGAACTTCCATAAACAAACTCTCGACCCTATACTTTTACTTTACTGCATTTATTTATCATTACACTGTTCACAGTTTGATCGACTTCATTCCGCACATTATTTGTTAGTCGAGAAATCTGATTTGAGACTGAGATACCTTAAATATGGTAACTCGGATTTAATTTAAGCGAGGCGCTGGTAAAAATCTTTTTAAGGTTTCGAAAATTTGAAATACTAAGGAGTTCATTCAACCCCTCCTTCTGAACTCCTAAGGCTGTTTTTCGATCCATATTGATCCTATCACCAATCATACTTAACCTTCTTTCTTGTTAGCGAGGTCAAGGGGATAGCTATCTTCGAAAATCTTTGAATGAATCGTCTATAGTATCCGGCTAAACCCAAGAAACCCCTTACTTCTGAAACAGACTTGGGAACTGGCCACTCACGAACATCTTCCACTTTAGCTGGGTCTACCTCCAATCCCTCCTTAGATATAATATAACCTAGGAAAGCCACTTTCTCCAACCAAAATCACATTTACTAAACTTGGCAAACAAATGCTTACTATTCAAAACTTGAAGCACTGATCTCAGATGGTCGGCATGCTCAGATCTGGTCTTAGAGTACACAAGGATATCGTATATGAACACAACTACGAACTGATCCAAAAATGGTTGAAAAACTCTATTCATTAAATCCATAAAAGCTGAGGGTGCATTAGTAAGTCCAAAGGCATCACTAGAAACTCATAGTGATCGTAGCGGGTTCTAAAGGCCATCTTATAGATATCTGCTGACTTAATATTCAACTGGTGGTATCCAGATCTTAAGTCGATCTTAGAAAAGACTATCGATCCATTCAGGTGGTCAAACAGATCCTCGATCCTAGGAAGGGGGTATTTATTCTTAATGGTCAACTTATTCAACTCTCGGTAATCTATACATAACCTCAAACTCCCATCCTTCTTCTTGACAAAAAGAACAGGGGCTCCCCACGGGGACGTGCTTCGTCTAATGAAACCCTTATCCAACAGGTCTTGTATCTGTTCCTTTATTTCTCTCATCTCAGATGGGGCAAGGCGGTAGGGTGGTATAGATACAGGTTCTGGTCCTGGCACTAAATCAATCGAAAATTCCAGCTCTCTATCTGGTGGTACTCCTTGGATATCCTCTGGGAAAACTTCTGGAAATTCATTCACTACCTCCAAATCGAAAATTTGGGGCTTGCTAATCGTAGATAAGAACGATAGGCTTGCTAAAAATCCTACCCCACCTTTCCTCAAACAGCTTTGAGCCTTAAGAGCTGATATAATGCGCGGAATCCTCCAAATCTGATTGGCCTCAAATGTAAACGGGTCTCCTCTGGTTGGGTTAACATCTACTTTTCGGGACTTAAAGTCAATCACTACTCCATACTTGGTCAACCAGTCCATTCCCAAAATCATGTCAAACTCGGGCATCGAGAGCACAATCAAATCTGCGATAATCAATCGCCCTTGAAGCCTAAGTTCTAAATCTCGAAACAGTTCGTAGGATACTAAATCTTCTCCTGAGGGTACCATTATGCAAAAGCCTATAGTTACTTGGTCTGGTATGATGGGTAACTTCTTAGTAAACTTGGCTGCTATAAAAGAATGGGTAGCTCCTTAATCTATCAAAGCTATGGAGGGCATACCAGCAATCAAGATCTTACCCATAACCACCGTCGAATCTGGATTGGCCTTCTCAGGTGTCATCACGAAAGCTCTAATGGTCACCAGCTGCTTAGTCTTTGGGAAATTCTTAAGAATATGTCGTGGCAAACCACATCTGAAGCAGACATTCTGGCCAAGTCTGCATGGACCAGGGTGAGTTCTCTGGCACTTAGGACACACGGGTCTGCTGTTGCAAGCAGGAACTGCGCTAATGGGTTGGATGGGTAGGGTTTCTGCTCTTGAGGCCTCTGCTGATTCTTATTCTGCTTCTTGAATGGCCTCTGATCTTTCTGCTGGAAGGCCTGTCTCTTCTGTTGTCTTTCTTCCTCCACATCTTTCCAATCTCTCTCAATTCGCAGGGTTCTATCCACTGCTTCTCTGTAAGTCTTAGGCACAGATAGCCTAACATTCATCTTGTACATAGGCTTTAACCCTTCCACAAAATGACTCAACTTCTCCTCTGGGTCATTACCAATAAGAGGCACAAAATAACAACCTCTTTCAACATCCGCACATACTCCTGTACTGTCATACTTCCTTGTTTCAAAGTTAGGAATTCCCTCACCAACTCAGACCTCTTGTCTGATGTGAAGTATTGCTCGAAGAATACTCGCTTGAATTCTCCCCAAGTCAGATTTGCCAAATCCACAGATAGCTTGGCTCCTTCCCACCAAATCATAGCTTCATCCCTCAACATATAGATAGCGCACCTGGGCCTATCCAAATCTGGCATCTGGAGGTACTCAAAGATAACCTCCATCGACTTTATCCAGCTTTCAGCAACCAGTGGATCTGTAGTACCTGTTAGAGTAGATGCCCAACTAGCCAACTTGTGGCGTGTGGGTTTATAGACTCTTGTATGAAACGATCTTTATATATGATATTCGCATTTATTCATGGCATTCTTTATTTTCATTGTTATATAATGTTAACAATAGTGTTGGATAAAGACCTAGAATTCACCATAGTGTATGTTAGATGTGATAGTTGGTATGACGGCTATCATGAAACACTTCTAATAGTCACTGTGTATTTTGAATTCGTTCCTAGTCGATTGGGCCGTCAAAATGAGGATAAGGCCGCCCGAGCTTGAGACTAGTATCTGCGATGCAAAGTACCGTGTTTCATTGGTAGGGAACATTGTGATGTTCTGAGCATGCAGATAGATAGTGACCTGGTGATCTATCGAACTACCCTCGTTCGGACCCACGGCTAGCTGTATCCCTGAACCATTGAGGGTCACACAAGTACTGGATTCATGATCCCCGGACGGAAATGGAGCTCAATGTGTTGAGCATACGAAGAGGATTTTAGGGAGTGCGACTTCCTAAAAGTCAACAGGGGTCAAATTGCGATTTCCCGCTGTTGAGGGGCAAAACTATCATTTTGGACTAGGTATTTGAAAAATTGTTTTTCACGTCATAACATTCATTTTTGGAAACTGATTCGATCGGTCTGATCTGATCGTCGATCGGAGTTGTGATGAAACCGCAGTGATTTAAATGAACCGAATGTTCATATGGACCTGGGTATGACCCAAGTCCATTGGGCCGGTTCAAGCCCATCTATCACCTTTATTAAGTTAAGATGATTAGGGATTGATCACACAAATATCATAACCTAAACCTAGCCTCCATAGACCACTCGGCCGTGCCTCTCCTCTCGCCCCCTCTCTCGGCCGTGCCGCCGCCCCGGCGCCTCGTACGTTGATCGGACTTGTTCCGATCAGCTTGACGAGGAGTTTCCGTCTGTGCCAAAATCCATCAGCTTTCTAGTGCAGGCTGATTGGAGGAAGATTGTTTCCGGTCGTGGACCTGATTGACGATCTACCGCCGCCTACAGTTTGAAGAGCCGGTTTCCTCGTGAAACTGGTCGGAGCAAGGCGCCTAGACGCCAGCAAGGTAACTATCTACGAACACCCTATGAATTTTTGTAGATTTTATTGAATGTATTGAACACTTTCCGGGTAATTTTTGTTTTTCCGCT
>KV004575.1:34228-55476 GCA_001598015.1 Dorcoceras hygrometricum
GATTTTAATTGTAAAATATTATTTTATAATTAAATATGATTTTGTTGATTAAAATTTGATTTTATCGACAAAATGCGATTTTATTATAAAATGCGATTTTATGATTAAAATATGATTTTGCGATAAATAATTTAATTATTTAATTTATGCATATTAATTAGATTGATTGCATGATTGGGATGATCGAGAGCCATGCCCCAATGTGTTAGGTGTATGCTTTAGGTTTTTATGATTTCGGTTGTAATATTGTTGATTATTATTTTATTAAAGTGGGTCTGTTTGTGGCCCGTTCCCACCCCCTTCAAATGTATCCCTTATCTGTCATGGAAATTTATTGTAAATTACTAGACTTAGTGGGAGGACTTTTGAAGATGGTGGGCCCGATGACGATCAAAGATATTGAAGACCGAAGATCTGTAAAACGGGAAGCAATTGTAATAGGATTGCATTGCATATTGCATTTTACCTAGGATTGGACCCAGGTCGATGATTGGCAACCACGGACCGCATAGCTTTCGCGATCGATCATCCCAAAGTTATTTATATATTTGATATATATGTTGAATCCGCATGTTTTAAATTTGATTTCAAATTGTTGCATGAGACCAAATTTTCAAAAATAAAATCCCTCGTTTTAAATACGATTTAAAACTAATATCAAGATTAAAAGTTTATTCGATAAGCTAAAGGATCCCTACCTTCCATCAACAATGGGTGTACGTCGATGCTACCCGTATACATGGCCCGGCTCATATTATTGAGGGGGTCATGTACGCCGGAAAGCTGTCCACGCCATTGACAATTGTTGTGAGTCGGTTGGAACTCCATTTAACGTTGGCTCATATTATTGGGGACGTTAAGGGGACCGTCCTTCACGACTCAACATTGATGTGTCATCTTGACACGTGATAGTAAACGGCGTCATATTATTGGGCCCTTACTGGACGTGAGGTGAATACATGGAGGTTGCACCGGTTGCAATCGGAAACTACCTTTTGGGGGTCGTGGTTGGCTGATATTATTCGGGACCATGATCGCTTGATTGGGCTCCATGTACCCACTAAAGAAACATGCTTTCTCGATTTCATTAGAGGGTGGTGAAATCGTTAAAATAGTGGGAGGCTAATTCATAAAACTTAACGACCTTGCTTTATGTCTTAGCGTTATTTCATATATAGTTAGTAATGTATGTCTGTTTTCTTTTCAGTATAACTGCATTAATATTGTCTTCGATCAAAAACCTATTCGCTGCTATACTGGATAGCAACAATTTCACCGGTCTGAACTACCAAGACTGGCTTCGAAACCTCAACATTGTGTTGGCTTCGGAGAAACTTTTTTATACGATAGAGAAGAGCCCTCCGAAGGAAGCCCCTGCCAATATCAGCCCTGAGGAGCTGGTGACGCTTCAACAATGGTGGGACGACGAGCTTACGACTCGATGCTATGTGATGGCATCGATGTCTAACGAAATGCAACGGCGCTTTGAGAAGACAAAGTATGCTGCTGACATACTCTTTCATCTCAAAGAACTGTATGGGGAGAACTCTCGACATGAGAGGTTCACGGCTATCAAGGAGCTTATGACGAGCCGCATGCGTGATGGGACTTCGGTCCGCGAGCATGGGGTTCATATGATTGGGCTCGTTGAAAAGCTGTCGGGCCTTGATATCACACTTCCACACGAGCTGTCTGTGGATGTGCTTCTCCTCTCACTTCCTGCTGCATTCGACCCCTTTGTGGTCAACTTCAACATGAACAAGCTGGCAGCCACCCTTGAAGAGGTGGTTAACATGCTTGTAGTGTTCGAAGGAACCATAAAGAAGGACAAGCCCGTCCTCCTCATGGGTTCTTCTTCCTCTGCGAAGAAGGGGCCCAGACGCAAGGGTAAGAAGCGTTCTGCCCCTGCCAAGGAGGAAAAGCCCACTTAATTCGACTTCTTGGGTACTTGATACCGGATGTGGATCTCA
Organism: Dorcoceras hygrometricum; assembly: GCA_001598015.1. Lineage (NCBI taxonomy): Eukaryota > Viridiplantae > Streptophyta > Magnoliopsida > Lamiales > Gesneriaceae > Dorcoceras > Dorcoceras hygrometricum. The sequence continues at coordinate 36,199 of KV004575.1, forward strand.
TATCTGCAATGATTTGCAGGTGATGACAAGAAGCCGGTGTCTTAGAGAGGGTGAGACCCACTTGAGGCTTGGCAATGGAGCAAGAGTTGCTGCAGTAGCTATAGGAGATGTTTATTTATTTCTATCTTCTGATTTTAAGTTGTTATTGAGAAACGTTTTGTTTGTTCCCGAATTAATAAAGAACTTTATTTCTGTTTCAATGCTTGATAGTGATGGATATTCTTGTATGTTTGCTAATTCGATTTGCAATATTTACAAGAATGAATGTTTGATTGGTATTGGGGAACGCGAAAACGATTTGTACACCTTAAAATTAAAAGACGTTCCAACTCGCGATGTCGAAACACATACAACAACGATTAAAAGGAAGCACGATAGCTTAAACCCAGCACAACTTTGGCACGCTAGGCTAGGTCATGTTTCTCTAAGTAGGATGAACAAGTTAGTTAGGAGTGACATGTTTGAGCTGTCAGACATTAACTCCCTACCGATTTGTGAATCTTGTCTTAAGGGAAAGATGACTAAGCAACCCTTCAAGGGAAAGGGTGAGCGTGCTCAAAGCCTATTGGATTTGATCCATACTGATGTGTGCGGCCCATTTAGTATTGGTACTAAGTACGGTCACACATACTTCATCACATTTACCGACGATTACTCAAGGTATGGGTACTTGTACTTAATGAAGCACAAGTCTGAATCCTTTGAAAGGTTCAAAGAATTCAAGGCTGAAGTAGAAAATCAACTAGGCAAAAGTATTAAAGCACTTCGATCCGATCGAGGTGGTGAATACTTAAGTGCTGAATTTCAAGACTATCTGAAAGAGAATGGGATTCTCTCACAGTGGACCCCTCCGGCCACACCACAGCTCAATGGTGTAGCGGAGGGTCGTAATCGAACTTTGATGGACATGGTTCGATCTATGATGAGCTTCACTGAGCTTCCTACCTCGTTTTGGGGCTATGCGCTCGAAACGGTGGTAATATTATTGAACAATGTCCACACAAAGGCAGTGGATAAAACTCCATATGAGATATGGATGGGCAAACCAACCAAGTACTCATACATGAGGATTTGGGGATGTCCTGCTTACGTGAAGCAGACAGTGGGAGATAAGCTGGATACGAGATCCATCTTATGCTACTTCATTGGGTATCCAAAGAATTCCATTGGATACTACTTCTACTATCCCAGTGAAACAAAAGTGTTTGTTTCTAGAAATGCCACCTTTATGAAAGGGAATTTCTACTTGATAGAAAAGGCAAGATAGTAGAACTCGAAGAGGTTCGAGAACCAACTAAATTACCAAGTGAGTCTCTCGCACCTCCAGAGCCAGTAACAGAAATGGTCGCACCTAGGAGATCCGAAAGGGTTCCTAGGGCTACTGAGAGATATGGTTTTCTCCTTGAAGATGATCAAGGTGATCAAGTTGTTGGATCTGATCCAAGAACTTTCAAGGAGGCAATTTCCGATGCTGATTCTAATTTGTGGCTTGAAGCAATGCAGTCTGAGTTTGACTCAATGCATGCGAAACAAGTTTGGGCTCTTGTTAACCCTCCCGAAGGAATTGTTCCTATTGGGTGTAAATGGGTATACAAGAGGAAACTTGGGCCTGATGGTAAGGTAATGACCTACAAGGCACGACTGGTTGCGAAAGGCTACATTCAAAGGCAAGGTGTTGACTATGATGAAACCTTTTCACCAGTCGCAATGTTCAAGTCGATTAGAATCTTACTAGCCATAGCCGCATGGTACGACTATGAGATATGGCAAATGGATGTGAAAACTGTGTTCCTTAATGGAAACATTAAGGAAGAGATCTATATGACGCAGCCTAAGGGTTTCACATCTGTAGGAAGCGAGCATAAGGTATGCAAACTTCAGAGATCGATCTACGGTCTCAAACAAGCATCGAGGAGTTGGACTGAGATTCGATGAAACAATTAAGGAATTTGGTTTAATCAAGAATCCCGAGGAGCCATGTGTATATAAGAAGGTAGTTAAAATCGCTGTGACATTCCTCTTACTTTATGTTTATGATATTCTACTCACTGGGAATGATGTAGGAATGCTGCAGTCAACTAAAGTATGGTTGTCTAGTAAATTCTCGATGAAGGACATGGGTAAAGCATCCTATATTCTTGGAATACAGATCTATCGGAATAGATCGAAACGGATGCTCGGACTCACCCAAGCCACCTACATCGATACCATACTTAAGCGGTTCTCTATGGAAGAGTCCAAGAGGGGACACCTACCTATGTGCCACGGGATCACTCTATCTAAGTCTATGTGTCCGAAGACTGATGAGGAGATAGAGAGTATGACACGTGTGCCATATGCCTCGGCAATAGGTAGTATTATGTATGGCATGATCTCTACTAGACCGGATGTCGCATATGCTCTGAGTGTCACGAGCCGCTACCAGGCCAACCCTGGCCAATTGCATTGGAAGGCTGTGAAAGATATTCTTAAGTACTTTCGAAGGACTAAGAATATGTTCATGGTCTATTGGGGTGGTGAACTGAAATTGGAAGGCTACACTGATTCTAGCTTCCAATGTGACGTGGATGATTCGAAGTCAACCTCTGGATTTGTATTCATGCTCAATGGTGGTGCTGTCTCTTGGAAGAGTTCCAAGCAAGACACCATCGCGGATTCAACCACTGAGGCTGAGTACATTGTAGCATCAGCTGCTGCTAAGGAGGCGGTTTGGATAAGGAATTTCGTCCAAGAGTTGGTCGTCATTCCTGATGGAGTTGGTCCAGTCCCGGTGTACTGCGACAACACGGGTGCCGTTGCGCAAGCAAAGGAGCCTAGGTCTCACCAAAGATCCAAACATATACTGAGGAAATACCACATAATTCGGGATATTGTGGCTAGAGGGGACATATCCGTTGAGAGAGTCGCCTCTGTGGACAACGTTGCTGATCCACTTACGAAGCCCTTGCCAGGACCGTTGTTTGAAAAACATCACGAAACAATGGGACTGCGTCTGATGAGTAGTTGGCTTTAGGGCAAGTGGGAGATTGTTAGAGTAGATGCCCAACTAGCCAACTTGTGTCGTGTGGGTTTATAGACTCTTGTATGAAACGATCTTTATATATGATATTCGCATTTATTCATGGCATTCTTTATTTTCATTATGTTATGTAATGTTAACAAAAGTGTGTGATAAAGACCTAGAATGCACCATAGTGTATGTTAGATGTGATAGTGGGGATGACGGCTATCATGAAACACATCTAATAGTCACTGTGTATTCTGAATTCGTTCCTAGTCGATTGGGCCGTCAAAATGAGGATAAGGCCGCCCGAGCTTGAGACTAGTATCTGCGATGCGAAGTAACGTGTTTCATTGGTAGGGAACATTGTGATGTTCTGAGCATGCAGATAGATAGTGACCTGGTGATCTATCGAACTACCCTCGTTCGAACTTTCCAAGTGGTTATCATTTGTCGAGTGGATAAGTCCGAGGTCTTGGTTGTACTGATTAGTCCTCATGACTCGAAACGTCATTGAGACTCTACATGATAGGCGTCTCACTTTGACTCGTTTGTCGACTCACTTTTGGTCATTAGGCGGCGGGATTGGGTGAGACCCCGATGCATGTAGGAGTCGATGCTTCGTTGTCGAGGATTCACCGCTCGCTTACATGCGTGGATATCCTATGCTATCTAAGGGGATAATAGTGTATAAATCTCTGGCCAGAGTACTAGAAATATTTTAGGTAAATGGGTTTACCTAGTTATACTCGCGATGTCACTATTCGATCTCCAAGATGTATGCATAGCTATCGGATCTCTAGCGACTCTCGATTTACCAATGGTCGTTGATCTGATCGGGATATATGTGGTGAAAGTACCGAACTGTACGCTAACCACGACCAACTGGTTCTTGCAGGCACTATCAGTGATACCTAGGGGATCATGGGGCGATGTTGCTAGGCGCTTTACCATGATCCGATGGGCAAGTCCGAAATTGTGATTTCGGAGCCGCAATGGTTGCGGGCCCATGGCTAGCTGTATCCCTGAACCATTGAGGGTCACACAAGTACTGGATTCATGATCCCCGCACGGAAACTGAGCTCAATGTGTTGAGCATACGAAGAGGATTTTAGGGAGTGCGACTTCCTAAAAGTCAACAGGGGTCAAATTGCGATTTCCCGCTGTTGAGGGGCAAAACTATCATTTTGGACTAGGTATTTGAAAAATTGTTTTTCACGTCATAACATTCAGTTTTGGAAACTGATTCGATCGGTCTGATCTGATCGTTGATCGGAGTTGTGATGAAACCGCAGTGATTTAAATGAACCGAATGTTCATATGGACCTGGGTATGACCCAAGTCCATTGGGCCGGTTCAAGCCCATCTATCACCTTTATTAAGTTAAGATGATTAGGGATTGATCACACAAGTATCATAACCTAAACCTAGCCTCCATAGACCACTCGGCCGCCCTCTCCTCTCGCCCCCTCTCTCGGCCGCGCCGCCGCCCAAGTGCCGCCGCCCCGCCGCCGCGTACGTTGATACCACTCGGCCGCCCCTCTCCTCTCGCCCCCTCTCTCGGCCGCGCCGCCGCCCAAGTGCCGCCGCCCCGCCGCTGCGTACGTTGATCGGACTTGTTCCGATCAGCTTGACGAGGAGTTTCCGTCCGTGCTGATTTCGTCAGTCCTTCTAGTGCAGGCTGACGAAGGTGTCTTGAATCTGGTCATGGACCTGACTGACGATCTACCGCCGCCTACAGTTTGAATATCCGGTTTCCTCGTGAAACTGGTCGGAGCCAGGCGCCTAGACGCCAGCAAGGTAATCATCTACGAACACCCTATGTATGTTTGTAGATTTATTTGAATGTATTGAACACTTTCCGGGCAATTTTTGTTTTTCCGCTGCGCCCCGGGAAGTGGGATCCGGATCCGCCACCGCTATCCCAACAGTACAACTAAACTCTTTCGGCTTCTGGCTTCGAAACTTCTCTTGAGGATCATCGTGGCTCGGTCCTCTACTGCAGGAAGATTTGCTATTACCTCTACCGGTTTGTTCTACCAACAACCTTAGGAGTTGGGCAATACTAGCATTACTATCTGGGCTGGGTTCTTCTAGGAGGTGTTTCTTCTACCTCTTCCTCTGCCAGACATCTTAATCTATAGCCCGTAATCCACCACAATATAAACATCAAAACATGCTAAATTTAAAAGACAGATGCTCTGAAACATATAGTAAAACTCACATCTCTGGAGAAACGGTCGACGAAATCTGTTCCAACCGGAAGTGCGTGTATTTATCTCAGGACCATGCTCTGATACCAAGTTGTGACGCCCACGTCCATGGGTGTCAACGGATTTGGGTTAAATGAGATAATAAAAGGAAAAGAAGGGCTGAATGACAATTGTGTAAGTTGTACTTCTTACACAGACAAATTCAATACGCAAACACAAATTGGCGCCAAATATAAATAGCTGGAACAATTTCAAATATCAGATCTGATATAAATAAGGGCTGAATGACAATTGTGTAAGTTGTACTTCTTACACAGACAAATTCAATACGCAAACACAAATTGGCGCCAAATATAAATAGCTGGAACAATTTCAAATATCAGATCTGATATAAATTTCAAAGTGAGATATTACAACTACTGGAATTCTATATGAATTCAACTTTGTTGTAATGGATCTAATACAGATTTGTCAAAATATAAAAAACAACAACATCTAAGACGCGGAATCGTTGGCCATTGATAAACACAATCACCACAGCTGGTTCAGCTCCCGCTGCTCGTCTGCCCCAGATCTGTCTCACCTGCACCATTTAAAAGCTAATGAGCCTAGAGGCTCAGCAAGTAAAATATGAGAATAACAAATTCACTTAATTCAGGCAAACATCTCATATCTGAACATAACTTAGTTTAAAGGAAGGCATTTAAACATGAACATCTTTCGTAAAAACATATTCGGGACATAACCCAGATCTCATCATTATTTACTTGTGATTTATGGCTTAGAAGATCTCCTTAGGTCCTTTGACTCTTGATCAAGTTACTTCTGAATTCAGTCTTTTCGGCATGAAGCCCTATATGAAAGGACAACCTACACGCTCGACGACGGCTCACCCTTCCTTTATGAAGGGGCAACTGTCTTGACAGCTGTTCACCCTTCCTTTAAGACCGTCTGTTATCTACACCATAAATCCTTTAAAACTAAACATTTCTTCCTTTAAACTCATATCTGATTGAAATCAGATCTGGAAATCATAGGCGTTTCGAAATTCGCTTCTCTTTTAAAATCTCACTGAGCATCAGATTCGACTACTGGGGACTTATAGCTAAAGTGAAAACAGATTTGGCCAACAAAATAGTGCTCGGGTACAAAACAGATCCTAGCCATAAAAACAGATTCGACTATAGAAGTGGTATCGCTAACGCTGAAACAGATGTGACTAAAAGGACAGTATCGTTAGCGCAAAACAGATTCGACTATCGGGGATACATCGCTGGCGAGAAAATAGATTTGACTCTAGAAGCGCTATTGCTAGCAGGGAATTCGGATGTGACCATGGAAACGCTATTGCTAACGGGTAACAGATTCCACTGCAGAAAAGATATATCGACAGCTTTAAAGAAACATACTTGACTTAGCGAAATGGCACTGCTAGTGTGAAAATCAGATTTGACTGTAGAAACAGTGTTTAAGAGCGAAACATATTCGACATCTGTAAAGCAGACTTGACATGGAATTTCAGATTTGAAGATAGAGTCTTGTTACTAGCATAGAAAACAGACTTGGCTATGGAATTAGTGCTGCAACATCTCAACGACACCCAAGATACCAGCTCCGCCTATCTAACCGGAACGAAATCCAGATTTGACCAGCATCGCCGATTACTTGGAGTCAAGTCCAGACGTCGCCATTCACCACGAAGAACTTCATACTTGATCGATAAACTAGAATCTAGATGCTCAATGTTTTAAAAACAACATAAACATTTGCGCTAAAACATTCTGGAATTCTTTTGAAACAGAATACAAATAGTGAACCCGATATTTCTTTCCAAAAACAAGCTGGAACATTTCTATATCTTTAGCATAAACAGGCAAGAAAACAGAACTGAGGAAAAATCAATATATGCTTTAAATGGCGTAGCAAGAATCAGCTTTTACTTGCTTTAACGCTGGAAACACGGAGACAGCCGGTTCCTGCAGAAAGCCTCCTAAAGCACTACGACGAGCTCCAGAGAGTTTTGGGAGAATGAAATATTTTCTTTACAAATGAAAGTGAACTCAAACTTCACGTAGACAATCATATAAAAGTGTATAATTGGCATTAGGTGAAAACACTCGAGTAGGCATGGGATTCCTACCAACTATTTGTCCTTTTTGAAAGATTTGTAAAAAGCTCCCATCTACTATTTTGAATTTGGAAATTTGCCAAAGTATTTCGAAGAGAACAATTTTCTCAATTTGAAGCATTTTATTTCCGAAATCTGAAATCTGCTCGAGCTTGTTCTTGAGGCAGAATCTGTCCGGAACCTTCTGAGTCACGTCTCAAATCTGAAATCAGCTTTTAAAAAGATTAAAATGAACTTAAATCTGAAATCTGAAAATATCAACATGGCCCCTTTAAAATGAAAAGGTTTAAAATTGTGGTGCTATGGATTTTGGGGCGTTATACCTACCGTCAGAAGGACTGACGTTTGTGAATGAGTTGCTTACCGATCTGATAAATGAAGCAAGGAGAGCTTTTTCTGCTACTGGAGAGCCCATCAAAACTTCTTTCAAAAAGAAGTAAATGAAGATAGAGTTTCATCTGTTGAATGATATTTTGGCCAAGACTGTTACTGCAAAGGCTGGTCTTTTGATGCGGTAACACACAAAAGGTTTCTGCTCATGACAGCCATCCATGGCAGAATCAAGATAAATTGGAGCAGATTCTTGTTCGATATTCTGAAGGAGATGGTGACTCCCTCATCGAAACAATCAAGGGGGTTTGCAGTTAAACTCTGTATTCTACTAAATGAGCCCCAAATCTGACTCTGGGGGAATCGAAGCCGTTCCCACCTCTGAAGGTTCTTACTGTCAAAAATGTCGGCACCTACATTGCTAAGAACAAATATTTGCCGACAGATTCTGAAGAGGTGAAGGAGAAGGTAGTGGTGGAGAAGGTTGTTAAGGCAGCAGTGAAGAGGAGTCCAGCTCCTGCTGCTGAACCTGTTGCGAAGAAGAGACGCACTACTATTGGGAGAGCCGCTCCCAAAGTAAAGGATTTATCTGTTGTACCAGTGGTACAATATGCTGAACCAATCTCTATGGTATCAGCAGGGAGCGCCACAGTCCAAAGAAGTCAAGCTCCTAAAATAAAATTGATTTTGCAGGAGGAGATCGATGAGGAGGAGACAGAGAACGAGGAGAAATATGAGGAGAATACTAATAAGGAGAAGAAAGATGTGGAGGATACTGACTATGAAGACACGGAACCCTTGAGCAAGGTTCTGAAGCTTACTGAAACATCAGTGTCTGATGAAGAGTCACTGCCGAGAAATTTTGAAGCAAATCCCTGAGGATATGATGCTTCCCACTCTCTCGGCCGAGGAGCCTACACGGATTGTGTTTGGTCACGGAATATAATTCAAGGAAGTGGACGGGTATAAGGCCACCCTTCCGAAGATTGACCCTACTGAAAAGGGGAAGACGCCCCTTGTGGAGGAGATGAAGGGCAATCCAGCCAAAGAGATTTTTTCCTTGATTTCTGGAGATGTAGATTTTATTGTACAGATGAGAGATGCAGTTATAGATGAGATTGCTACATTATTTCATTCTTTCAGTATTCATAGCCTATCAGCCATGTCGTCCGTTTCAGATCTGGCAGCCAAAGAAGAACAACTGCTGAAATGGGCAGAGACTGATTCGTTACAAACAGCTGTACATAGGCGCTTGTATATTACAGCAAAGTATGGAGAGTGCTGCTTAGGAAATTTTTGGAGGATCATAAAAATTTTGAATCCGGCACGCCCGCTTCAGCCATTGATCTTCAAGTCTTGGATTTGCTTTCAGACGCTCACCGCCTTGCATTGATAAAATTGATGGAGCAACTGAAGCTACATGAACTAGAGTGGACACGGCCGTCTACCTCAAATCTGTTTGGAGGAAATGATGACCAGAGCAGAGGGATACATTCCCAATTTTATCCAAACGTTTCTTCTACCAGCTGGGTACTGTCTTTGACTTTTATTAATGGTTCTTGGCACATTGTACAGGGTGCAGATCCTAAGCCGACGAGGTTAGCGTTGCCCAACTTTTCTTTTCAGAAGAAGCAGCTACCTTAGAGGCCGTTTGTGGATTTTTGCCCCGATTTGTGTTTTCATTGAGATAGTCCAAGACCTTGATTCTTGAAGACCTTACTCCGCAAATTTTCAGAGGCTTTGGGAGGAAATTTGTACATATGTTATTCAGTTTTCTATTTTTGGACACGTACAGCCAGTGGGTTTAGTCAATACGTGTAGAGATATAATTTCCATAGATACAGATTTGGATACAGAGACAATTCCTACTGGAATTTTTTATGCATTTCAGCACGGTCAGAGTGCAAAAGGTTTTGTTGATTTCTTTGTACAACAGACTTCAGATAGTTCAACTTCTTCCAGTCCGAGTTCTTCCAGTTCAAGTTCTACTTCTTCTAGTCCGAGTTCTTCCAGTTCAAGTTCTACTTCTTCCAATTCAACTTCTAGTGATTCCAGTATGCACTTTTCAGATGACATTCCTCATATTCACATGCCTACTGTTGATTTTCCTACCGACTTCACATAATCGAATGCACAGCTGCGAGCATCCCATTGATCAGATTCAACTTGAGCAGCTAAAGACTCGAGAAAGTATAGACGAGCTCAAATCTGAACTTACACAGAAGATTACAAAACTTGAGCTCGCTTTTGCACAATCTACCGCACGTCAGGACATGGTCTTTAGGGCTCAAATTAATGCGTCCGATGGGAAATACAGATTCAAAAGGCTGCTTTGATGCAAGAAATGACAGCATTCCGATTGGAAACTCAGGAGGGCCTTGCTACTCTTCGTGCTCAACTTTCAGAAAGCATTGCCTATATCAATAGAGGCCGTGATGACAAAAAGGGGGAAGATAGTAGTAGGGGTCCGCAGATTGAAAGTCGAAGCAGACCTGGACCTGGAGGATGTGGAGCAGTTTTTCTATATTCAGTTCTTGTACAAAACTCTTGGACTTAGCCGTTCTTATTGAAAATATAGCAAAGACTTGGAGCAATTTATTTTTGTCTCTTTTTAAGTCGAAAGCTGCTAAGTTTTGTCATCACAAAAAAGGGAAAAATTGTTAAGATAAAATTATAAGTTTTGGTGATAACACAAACAAGACAAAGAACTGAATTTAAGTCGTTCAGATTTGGACTAGAATTAATCGGGGACTCAGATCAGTTCAGATTTGGACTAGAAGTAATCGGGGACTCAGATCCATTCAGATTTGGACTAGAAGTAATAGGGGACTCAGATCCGTTCATATTTGGACTATTAGTAATCGGGTTAAGGACTTAACCGATTAGGTGTTTCTTTCAGATCAGATCCGAGTATCTCAGATCTTATCAGAACAATTCAGATCCGAGTGTATCAGATCCGAGTATATCAGATTCAGAAACTCAGAACAGTAGGTTTCAGTTCAGTACAGAGGTTTCTTCTACAGATTAGTACAGTTCAGATGCTTCTAAGGTACAGAACAGAGAGGGATTTCAGATTTGACAAAGAAACAGATAAAGAGAGAAAAAGGGAGTAATTCGTAAAGGAGAAAGATCTTGAAGATCATATTTATACGAAAGCAGATTTGAGATCAGAGTGGAAGAAGAGTTCAGATCCGAAACAAATTTCAGATCTCAGCAGCAGCGAAAGCTGATATTATTCGCAGAGAGGGATTTCAGATCTTAACAGCTATTTATTCCAGAGGATTCAACGATCGAGATTTAATCATATAAAGCCTGTAATACAAAGTGGATTAAAGTTGTTCAAGATCAGAGCTATTTAGGGTATATCGTACAGAACGCATAGTTGGTTCAGTCGATGTTTCCTATTTTGGTATAAAGTCTACAAAGCTCTGACAACAGCCGACAAACCTCTACACAAGCATTAATGGCGCAATTAATACTTGGTACTATTCAAAAATGGTTTGTGTCTACTGGCTCATTTAATAACCGTTGAATATGGATGCATATAAATAGCTGAAGTGATTCAAGCAGAAAGAACTCTTGGAACTCTCTCGCTCTCTGGGAAATTCACGACTTTAAAAAGCTCTTCTTCTTCTTACGATTCTATCCCAGCTCTCAAATATTGAAGAACAATCCTTGAAGTTTTTCAGTTCTTAACCTTCGAGATTTACTTCTTGTTCATATTAGAAAACGAGTCTTATTGTATAAGAAACCAGAAGTTTTACAAACTCTGTTAGTGTTGTATTCATTGATATATTCAGAACAGAGTCTGTAAAGAACTTGTTATCTCAAGAAGTTCTAAAAATACATTCATTTGTAATCCACAGAGAAGTATTCGTTGTATTTGGTTGCTAGGAGTTCACTTTAAGCGAGGCTTAAGTGAGTGGGTGTTTGCAGAAGCTGTAACCATCAAAGTCTTCTAGTGGAGCCTTCCTGAATAAGAAGAAGGAGAGACATTGGATATTGATATCCGAACTTCCAGAAACAAACTCTTGACCCAATCTCTTTATTTACTTGCATTGTTATTTATTTATTGTTCACTGTTTAATAGTTTATTTCCGCACTATTTAGTTAACCGAGAAAATAGATTTGAACTGATAGCATCAAAGCTGGTCACTCGGTTTTGAGTTAAGCACAGGCTTGTAAAATAGTTTAAAAGGATTTGAAATAGAAAAATCGAAGGAGTGAGCTTATTTTGTCTCTTATTTTGATCATACTGATCATATCATTAGGGTTCCAGGAAAAACTATCGGGAGAGGATAAGTGTTTTTTATGTGAATATATGGCTAAGTGTTTGGGAGAAGATAACTTAAATACGATCAAAATCAACTATGAATAATTCATCCAGTGATCTGCTACAGTGCCACCGACCAGTTCATGTCAAACTGATACCAGCTCGGGCATATACCACCACGCATTTTCCCCAAACTGGTGCGTACAGCTGCTCACACTCAAGGAAAAGATTACGTCCAGCAGCTTGCACATCCAGGTCACACCGCCAGCACAGATTACACTCAACCAGCGTCTAAACTGATGTCACTAAATGATGTCGCATCATCTCCAGCTCATGTCAAACTGATACCAGCTCGGGCATATACCACCACGCATTTTCCCCAAACTGGTGCGTACAGCTGCTCACACTCAAGGAAAAGATTACGTCCAGCAGCTTGCACATCCAGGTCACACCGCCAGCACAGATTACACTCAACCAGCGTCTAAACTGATGTCACTAAATGATGTCGCATCATCTCCAGCTCAGGACAACCAGCTCACGCGTACGTAGGCCAGCTCGCACACCTCCAGTTCTTGCCTAAACTGGAAACCATGAACCGATCTATACCAAACCACAAACCGAGCCGGTCCACACAGTACCACCAGCTCGTGCACCTCTAAGCTGTTTTCCATCCCTTCGATAATCCAACAGCTCAGAGCTGTTCCGTCCCATAACAGCTTGCACTAGGGATAGTAGAACAAATCACACATTGGACAGCTTACACGTACTGGGAATTTCTCTCCAAAGCTGAAACCTTCAAAGCTCTTGTCCAATCTAACAGCTACTACCAGTTCTTCCTAAGCTGAACACCTCTCTAGTTTAATCATCATTCCGATCTAATTAATTCATTAATCACAATCTAAAAACTTCTAGTCCTCACACGACCTGCTCGGCACCATCAAAGCCCAATTCTCATTGGAAAAACCTCGGGTAGCAACCCTACCTGCATATATCTCTAAGCTCGACCTGCTCGGTACCATTAAAGCCCAATTCACATTGGCAATACCTCGGATAGAAGCCCCACATACGTGCAACCATAAGCCCGACCATCTCAACACATTAAGCCCGATCCGCTCGCCACAGTAAGCCCGATATTTTCGGCATGAAAAGTCCATTTCTATTTACAAAATCTTGGATAGCATACGATCAAGAAACCGAGCAGCTCGGTACAAAGAGGCCACTTATTATTGACAACATCTTGGGTAACCAACCTATCTAGAATCAACTTGCTTGGCGATGAAAAATGTGGCTGGAGAGTTTCCTTGACCGCTTACTTTAAAATACACTAAGCTAGTTCTCATCGAGGAGATATACTTGATTGTGAGCAAAAGATTGACCTGTTCAATGACTTGCAACTCGGTTATAATTCTCTCATACTTGGTAATTTTTACTGAAGTGATTTTAAGAAAGCTCGAGCAGTTTCAAGAATTCTAACTCACACTTAATAAATTTTTCTGAGCTAGTCCAGCGTGATCATTTTCAATCTCGGGTTTCTGGAGTGTATGTTTGGGTTATCCCATTTCGTACTTAGTTATTTTTTGAAATTTCTTGCTCAATTGCGCATCCACATTAGTGCTCGAGAACAACACAAAAGTTTGAAAGAAATGAACATCTCATCAATATGATTACAAGTACAAAAAATTAATTACAATATGGGGAGGGGGGATTTGCGGATTCAGGCCTCGAGATGTCTCCCTCGGTAATTCACCCTCTTCCGGCATGTCCTCCAAAGCCTGCATTACGTCAAGAAATCGGGCTGTGTGCTCCTCCACCGAGTATCCATTAGCCCGAAATTGGCCTAAACAGCCATCAAAGTCGTGCTCGAAGTAGACATAGGCCTTCTCCGTACACAAGGTTTCGAACTCAGGAGACTTCAAGAACTTCTCCTTCTCAAGGCTCCCAAAAATTTTCACCTCTTCCTTCAAATTTTGGACCGTGGATCGGAAGCCCTGAACCTCTCCCTTTAGTTGCTGAATCTCGGCTTCCGAGGACTGCACCTGAGCTCAAGAAGTAGTTGTTGCTTCTCCTTGTCCTTCTGTCTGTGCAGCTCCCCGAAGTGCACCATTAGCTGGTCATGGCGGTTTAGCACGCCATTCATGGAACGACGGGTCAATACGACCTCATCATGTGGTTGGGACAGGTGTTTTAATGCCTCACCACTCCAGACCAGCGTCTGCTTAAGTTAAAGAGTTAGCTCGAATGCCAGCAATCACAACACAGAATAATTAAGTACCTACATAAAATAGAGGCCCACGGCTTCGAGGACGCCTTCAGAGTTCTCCGCAAAGTCAAGGTCTTTGTTTGGACAAAATGTCAGAGAAACTCCAAGGAGATAGGGCCTGATAGAGCAACCACAAAGGATACCTCAGGAAAATTAAGAGCCTCGAGGAGGGCAGCGACCTATCTCTCCTCCAAATGTGCCTCCATAGAAGTATTTGGCTCCACTGCCTGCGCTTCCATCTCCATCGTTGTGATTTCGCGAGCAGGTGATTTTCCTCTGCGCTTTTGAGAACCCTCCTCTGCTGCAGGTAGAGCCTTCATTTTTCCTTTCTCTGAGCTCGAGGGAGCAGTTGGAACAGAGGAACCTTCAGCCTTAGACTTCTTCTCCCGCATAGTCTTCATCATCTTCGCCTTGTCCATCCTATCGACTTCATAGAAAAACATAAAATAAGGCATCGGGGTATCAAAACAGGCATTAGTACTTAAATAAGAGTAACAAGATACCTAAGTCCCCAACCAGCTTGGCATCTTTTCGGCTAAATTCAAAATATCACAGAAGGTATTCCTTGACTAACTCCCGTGTGTTAAAACACTTTGTTGAGTCTGTTTTACAGATCATAATCTAAGTTTTGATTCACACATATGCTTCTATTGTACTAACGCTCTACATGACATGCGCAGCTTGCTTAGACCGGAGTAGATGTGAATATATCCAAACTGGAATAGTGAGGGGACCTCTGAGCTGAACTGGTCGAAGATATCTAGCTGAACAGTAACAGGACGCCCAAGCTGATACAGCTGTTTACTTCCAGAAGTGCAGGGAACACTAAGCTGGTTGACCATCTTGGAGTAGGTGCAGCACGAAGATTAGGCACAATGGAACAGAAGATCAGAGTTCAAGTGCAGAATGTTGAAGTGCAGAACGGCTCAAGCGCAGATCAAGTGTAGAGTACAAGAGCAGTGATTGAATGTGAATCCGTATACAAGAGCAGTGATAAAGTGCACGCTTGATCATTGAGCACGGCAATAATCCGTTCATCTAAGGGATCTCAGTCCTTGGGAAGACTGAATCAAAACTGATTAACAGTGTGCTTGCTGGTAATTTGGATAAGGTGTCTGAATGGATCAAGTGAACAAGCAAGCACACAAAGGGCTCGTGACGAAAAGAATAGAGCCCAGCTGGTTAAGGACAAACCAGCTTGAAGTTAAGAGGATCAGCCGGGAGCAGACAAACCAGCTGGCCGTATGATATCTGTGAGAAGCTTGATCTCACAGATATATCAACCAGCTGGTTGGTGATCAGCTGGGAATGGAGCAAAGCTGGAGCCTCGAAGCATCTCAAGAGCAGGAAAGAACAGAACAAGCTCAGCTGCAGACAAAAAGAGGCGCAGATATAGAAGCTGCTCCAAAAGAAGATCAGCTTGAAGATGAGAACAAAGAAGCTGGTGAGGAGAATGAGAGAGCTCTGTAGGAGCCGTAGAAGCAATCAGCTTAATAGAGAAACAAGCTGAGAAGCCTGAACCAGACAAATCAATCTGGTCAAACAAAGCAGTTTGAACAATCATATGAAGACCAAATTAATTGGTTCAAACTGATTTGTTTCGTCTTGTATACATCTGGCACAAGAAAACAGAGCTCGAAGTTATCAAAGGCTGCAGAATCACCGATGAAAAGAGCTCAAGTCAAATAAAGTCTGCAACGCATTAAAAGACAAAGGACACAAAGTACATATGCGTCAGAAGACTTTTCAGAACGGCTACAACTTGTGTCCAACGGATAAATCCAGGAAGAGGCTTTATAAACAGACGCAATGGAACAGAAGAAGATATGCGCAAAAATGGAGAGAGCATAGTTGTGCGAAATCCAAACAGAAAATCAAGAAACGCACCACATTGAACCTGGGAAGACAATGAAAAACCAGCTCGAACTAGGAGCACTTCCCAGGGTGTGTGAGATTTAATTATTGAGAGATTGTGCTTACACTGTAAATCTCACACACACCCATATTCACTCACATTCGAGATTTGATCGAAAAAGATTAGAGTGAATGTGATTCAATACTCTCCATTGTAGTCTTTGGACACAGACGTTAAACAAGTCTAGTTGTCTTTCGCATTGAGACGTTAAACAAGTGTATGTAGTCTTTCGCACTGAGACAGTAAAGAAGTGTGTGTAGCCTTTCTCACTGAGGCGTAAAAGAAGTGAGTTAGACACATGCAGCTTGCGGGCTGGTATGCATTGGTGTGGCTAGGAGTTCTTGCGGCTGCGGGTTGTGGGAGTGGGTTGCAGCGAGGGTCGTTGTAATCAAAGTCTTATAGTGGATCCTTCTCGTTGTGGAAGAAAGGGAGACGTAGGAGATTGAGCTCCGAACTTCCATAAACAAATCAGCGTATCTTTCTTTACCGATTTCAGTCTTTGCATATACACGCATTGCATATTTATCAAATACATAAAACTGTTTAATTGAGCTTTCGAATTTTAGAGTGCAGTTTGAGTTATTTTCACATGATTTATATTCATTACTCAATCTGTATCTCGGTGCACAAGTATTCAAGAACACTGAGCCATAAAACTGTTTAATCGAGCTTTCGAACTTTTTAGAGTGCAGTTTGAGTTATTTCTACATGATTTATATTCATTACTCAATCTGTATCTCGGTGCACAAGTATTCAAGAACACTGAGCTATTGCAGCTCAAGATAATCTAACCAGATTGTTTGGCTGTGCGTCGAGCTGGTTTCAGCATCCAGCTGGAACCATCATGTTTAGCGCTTGCTTTGTATCGAGCTGGTTTCAACAACCAGCTGGAACTAGTTTGGTTATCGCAACCCCACTTCAATGCCTTGCTGAATCCTGCGTCTTATCATTCGATCTGGTTACACCCTCTAGTGCCGATTATTGTCAAAATTGTTGGGGAACCGTGGCGGATCCGGATCCCGTCTCCCGGCGAGGCAGCGGAAGAACAAAATTAGGCCGGGAAACGTTCAATACAATTCAATAACAACACAATATGAACCATTCATAGGGTGTTTCTCGGGGTGTTACCTTGCTGGCGACTTGCGCCTGGCTCCAACCGGAATTACAAGAAGACCGGCTCTTCACGGTAGGCGGCTGTAGATTCGTCAATCAAGTCCACGACCGGAAGGGAGACTCCTTCATCAGCCTGCACTAGAAGGCCTGACGAGATCAGCGCGGATGGATTCTCCTCGAAAAACTGATCGGAGCAAGTTCGATCAATTAGCGGCGGCGGTGGCGGCGGCTTTTGGGAGAGGAGGGAGGCGTGTGGGAGCTCTAGGTTTAGGGTTAGTGTATCTCATGTCATGATTAAAGCCTTAAGTCTAATTAAATAGACTAGTGATAAACTTGGACCGGCCCCACGGGCCCGGGTCCAACGTATGAACATTCGGTTCATCCCTATCACCGTGACTTCATCATAACTCCGATCGTCGATCAGATCGGACCCATCGACTCAGTTTCCAAAACTGAATACTATGATATGAAAAACCATTTTTCAGAACCCCAGTGCAAAATGACCGTTTTGCCCCTCAACAACGGGAAATCACGATTTGACCCCTGTTGACTTTTAGGAAGTCGCACTCCCCAAAATCCTCCTCAAGTGCTCAACACATTGAGCTTAGTATCCGTGCGGGAATCTCGAATCCAGTACTTGTGTGACCCTCAATGGTTCAGGGATATAGCTAGCCGTGGGCCCACAACCATTTTGGCTCCGGAATCACAATTCCGGACTTGCCCATCGGATCATGGTAAGAGCGTCTAGCAACATCACCCCATGATCCCCTAGGTATCACTGATAGTGCCTGCAAGAACCAGTTGGTCGTGATTAGCGTACAGTACGGTCCTTTCAATCCATATATCCCGATCAGATCAACGACCATTGGTAAATCGAGAGTCGCTATAGATCCGATAGCTATGCATAAATCTTGGAGATCGAATAGTGACATCGCGAGTGTAACTAGGTAAACCCATTTACATAAAACACTTCTAGTACTCTGGCCAGAGATTTATACACTATTATCCCCTCAGATAGCATAGGATATCCACGCATGTCTGCGAGCGGTGAATCCTCGACAACGAAGCATCGACTCCTACATGCATCGGGATCTCACCCAATCCCGCCGCCTAATGACCCCAAGTGAGTCGGCAAACGAGTCAAAGTGAGACGCCTATCATGTAGAGTCTCAATGACGTTTCGAGTCGTGAGGACTAATCAGTACAACCAAGACCTCGGACTTATCCACTCGACAAATGGTAACCACTTGGAAAGTTCGAATGATAAAGACCGTTTCATACAAGAGTCTATGAACCCACACGCCACAAGTTGGCTAGTTGGGCATCTACTCTAACAATCTCCCACTTTCCCTAAAGCCAACTACTCATCAGACGCAGTCCCATTGTTTCGCGATGTTTTTCAAACAACGGTCCTGGAAAGGGCTTCGTAAGTGGATCAGCAACGTTGTCCGCAGAGGCGACTCTCTCAACTGCTATGTCACCTCTAGCCACAATATCCCGGATTATGTGGTATTTCCTCAGTATGTGTTTGGATCTTTGGTGAGACCTAGGCTCCTTTGCTTGCACAACGGCACCCGTGTTGTCGCAGTACACCGGGACTGGACCAACTCCATTAGAAATGACGCCCAAATCTTGGAAGAAATTCCTTATCCAAATCGCCTCCTTAGCAGCAGCTGATGCTGCGATGTACTCAGCCTCAGTGGTTGAATCCGCGATGGTGTATTTCTTGGAACTCTTCCAAGAGACAGCACCACCATTGAGCATGTATACAAATCCAGAGGTTGACTTCTAATATCCACGTCACACTGGAAGCTAGAATCAGTGTAGCCTTCCAGTTTCAGTTCACCACCCCCATAGACCATGAACATATTCTTAGTCCTTCGCAAGTACTTAAGAATATCCTTCACAGCCTTCCAATGCAATTGGCCGGGGTTGGCCTGGTCGCGGCTCGTGACACTCAGAGCATATGCGACATCCGGTCTAGTCGAGATCATGCCATACATAATACTACCTATTGTCGAGGCATATGGCACACGTGTCATACT
>KV004575.1:61212-81906 GCA_001598015.1 Dorcoceras hygrometricum
AACCGAATCACAAAAACCTATCGCATACACCTAACAAATTGGGCACGGCTCTCGATCATCCCAATCATGCAATTAATCTAATTAACATGCATAAATTAAATAATCCTATTATTTATCGCAAAATCATATTTTAATCATAAAATCGCATTTTATAATAAAATCGTATTTTGTCGATAAAATCAAATTTTAATCAACAAAATCATATTTCATTATAAAATCATATTTTACAATTAAAATCGCATTTTACTATTTTAATTGCATCGTATTGGGCCAAAAACAATTTTAGGCCCAAAAATCTCAAAATTTCAAAATCGACCAAAATATGCCCGATATCGAATATCGGTCCGAAAACTTCACGGGCTGCCCGGGACAGGCCCGAACAAAACCTAAAAGCAAAATTCAGCCGTCGTAGCGCCGCCACGAAATCACCGGCCGGCAGCCGCCCGCCGACGGCCACCACCAGCGCAACGCGCAACGCAAGGCCGCACGCATCTCTCGTTCGGCAGCGCGCATCATCGCGCATGTTGCGCCCAACCTTGGCGCAACCAGCGGCTTTTCTTCCGGTCACCATTGCGCAACCAGTGCGCGGCTGCCAGCATCCAGCGGACGATCTCCAATGCCATCGTTTGGCAAGCGCACGGCGCAGCGGCCGATCACCTGGCCGAGATGCGCGACAAGCACGCATACAATCGCGCGCGTGCATCGGCGGTTGATGCCGCCGCATGCGGCGGCGGCCGGCAGGCCGGAAAAAAAATTTTTGTTTTTGATCGATTTCAAATCTGAAAAACAAGATTAGATGCAATATGGCACAATTGTATTGAAGGATCCGAGCCCTGGCTATGATACCACTGTTGGGGAACCGTGGCGGATCCGGATCCCGTCTCCCGGCGACTTAGCGGAAGAACAAAATTAGGCCGGGAAACGTTCAATACAATTCAATAACAACACAATATGAACCATTCATAGGGTGTTTCTCGGGGTGTTACCTTGCTGGCGACTTGCGCCTGGCTCCAACCGGAATTACAAGAAGACCGACTCTTCACGGTAGGCGGCTGTAGATTCGTCAATCAGGTCCACGACCGGAATGGAGACTCCTTCGTCAGCCTGCACTAGAAGGCCTGACGAGATCAGCACGGACGGATTCTCCTCGAAAAACTGATCAGAGCAAGTTCGATCAATTAGCGGCGGCTTTTGGGAGAGGAGGGAGGCGTGTGGGCGCTCTAGGTTTAGTGTTAGTGTATCTCATGTCATGATTAAAGCCTTAAGTCTAATTAAATAGACTAGTGATAAACTTGGACCGGCCCAACGGGCTCGGGTCCAACGTATGAACATTCGGTTCATCCCTATCACCGTGACTTCATCATAACTCCTATCGTCGATCATATCGGACCCATCGACTCAGTTTCCAAAACTGAATACTGTGATCTAAAAAACCATTTTTCAGAATCCCGGTGCAAAATGACCGTTTTGCCCCTCAACAGCGGGAAATCACGATTTGACCCCTGTTGACTTTTAGGAAGTCGCACTCCCCAAAATCCTCCTCAAGTGCTCAACACATTGAGCTTAGTATCCGTGCGGGAATCTCGAATCCAGTATTTGTGTGACCCTCAATGGTTCAGGGATACAGCTAGCCGTGGGCCCACAACCATTGTGGCTCCGGAATCACAATTCCGGACTTGCCCATCGGATCATGGTAAGAGCGCCTAGCAACATCGCCCCATGATCCCCTAGGTATCACTGATAGTGCCTGCAAGAATCAGTTGGTCGTGGTTAGCGTACAGTACGGTCCTTTCAATCCATATATCCCGATCAGATCAACGACCATTGGTAAATCGAGAGTCGCTTTTACCTAAAACACTTCTAGTACTCTGGCCAGAGATTTATGCACTATTATCCCCTCAGATAGCATAGGATATCCACGCATGTCTGCGAGCGGTGAATTCTCGACAACGAAGCATCGACTCCTACATGCATCGGGATCTCACCCAATCCCGCCGCCTAATGACCCCAAGTGAGTCGGCAAACGAGTCAAAGTGAGACGCCTATCATGTAGAGTCTTAATGATGTTTCGAGTCGTGAGGACTAATCAGTACAACCAAGACCTCGGACTTATCCACTAAATGGTAACCACTTGGAAAGTCCGAACGAGGGTAGTTCGATAGATCACCAGGTCATTATCTATCTGCATGCTCAGAACATCACAATGTTCCCTACCAATGAAACATGGTACTTTGCATCGCAGATACTAGTCTCAAGCTCGGGCGGTCTCATCCTCATTTTGACGGCCCAATCGACTAGGAACGTGTTCAGAATACACAGTGACTATTAGATGTGTTTCATGATAGCCGTTATACCCACTATCACATCTAACATACATTATAGTGCATTCTAGGTCTTTACTCAACGTAATTGTTAATCATCATACAACACAATGAAAGTAAAGAATTTCATAAATAAATGCGAATATCATATATAAAGACCGTTTCATACAAGAGTCTATGAATTCACACGCCACAAGTTGGCTAGTTGGGCATCTACTCTAACAAAAATAACAAGTATATAGAGGGTAAATCGATCCTAACACACTTTACGCTCATGATGGCCAAAACATTTTTCAGGTCGGGGGAGGCATACGGGGGTCGATGGAGACAGTGCGTAGACATTATCTCGCCATGACATATCAGAGTCCCACGGACTCCCCCTACTCACTCTACGTTTCACAAAAAAATATCTACCCATCCACCCTTTATGAGAGCTTGCGTTACCACATATAAACCCGAATTCCGTCTTATTGGAAATATAGAACTTCCAAGAACCTAATCCCTTGACCTCGATCAGCTGCATCAAGTTTTAGGTTGACGGGGGGATTTTAAAAACACTTGAGCGAAATTCCTAAAGATAAATGAAATTTGTCCGAGTTCGGGGCCGGCTGGCTAGGACTGACCCAGATGTGATTACATAATCCTAGTATGACTTAGGAATGGGAAATCTGAGACCCATATCTACTTGATGTATATAAAAAGTGTGGAAACCAGTAGGGTGCGATGGGCTCGGTCCTCTACCTTAGGGATAATCACCTCAAACCTATCAGAAACCCCTGCCTTATCCTTAATTATGGGGATTTCCGACTCTTTCAGGGTCCTTAACCTCATACCAAGTACAACCCGAGAAGGCAAGCTCTACCTCTTCACTGTGTTTGCAGGTCATTGGAGGGGAGATACCAGCTTCACTCAAACCTGCTCATCCCCCAAGGACGGAGCTCCCAGCCTTTCCTCTCATATTCCCCGAGCTGTATTGTGCCGAGGCCAGACTTGGTGATACTTAAATGCAGGTAACTCATCCAAGCAGTTTCCTCCTAGTTCAGCTCTAACAATTTTCATCCAGCTCATCTCCCGAGGACAGACCTCCCGACCTGATGGTGTGACGTGGTGACAGCTCATTGGCTGGGCAAAATTCGATTACATCAGATTGTTAAAATCTTTTACATGTTCTGATTTGATCTGTTGATGTTCTCATTGTTATGTTCTGCATAGCTTAACTGATTTGTTGTAACTCTCTCATTGGATCTTCTTTAAGCTTCACTACCCAGAAGTACTCTAACCTGCTCTTTAATATCCGATTTGAACTGCTCTTGAACTTGTTCTATTTTGATCAATTGATATGATCAAATTTTTCTTTAATCTATTATGAATAGTACAATTGTTGTTTTGTTCCAGATTAGTCAAAAGTTCATCCATTTTGTTATAACGAAATTTTTATTAATTTTTCTCAACAATCTTGGTGTTTTTTTTGTGAATGTTATAACACATTCATCTAGGTTCAGACTTTTTTTAAAAAAATTAATTATCAATCTGGATCATGTATAATCTCTCTGCTTATACATACCATGCATAGAGAGGGGTCTTTGGATGTGCCGGATAAGTCTGGTCCGTCCCTTTCTTGATTGGATTTTAATTAAAAAAATTAAAAATTTCAAATGTAATGTTCAACCATTTTTTTCTCTTCTAAATATATATTTTTAAAATAATTGTATTTGATTTTTAGAAAATAATAAATTTATATACAACTATATAACGCTTAATTAATGTCTAATTTAATAGGAAAAGTGAAAACTCTTTTATAATTACTCATTTACATCCACAATTTTTTTCTTTCATCACAACAGATAATTCTACCTCAGAAATCATCATAAAAATCTTTTTATCATCTCAATTTCATCTTCTGTATCCATTTTTGTAATCATATTTTAATCCAAATGGATGAAAATAATATGAGAATGTTTAAAAATTTTATTAGTTCTACAAACACGCCGAAAGAAGAAACACCTTCCTTAAATTCATAAATTCCGCCAGATCATCAATATTATCATTTAGTTCTTCTATACAATATATACCTCAAACTCAATTTTACCCGTTTGTCCTAAATTTCCCGCAAACTTAATATCCAATACATCTCCCCAATATTGACAAATTATGAACAATCCATATCTGGGGTTGTCTCCTTATTATAGACATTTGAATCCGCAACCAACTGATATTGACTCGACTTTCTGAACGTGAATCCCCAATTAACCTTGAAAATTTTGATAAGACGGATCTAGGTGTCGAAGGTAAGAAAAAGCGGTCAAATCGGTGCAAGGTTTGAAGATGAGGTGTTAGCTAGATTTTAAGTCACTATTAGCGATTATCCAATTATCGGCAATGACTAGAAGGCTGATGATTTTTGGAGACATGTTGTAAGCTGCTACAATGAGAATCATCCCACAGGAAATAAATGCAAGTGTAGTGTGGCGCCCTAGTCCACCATTTCTCAATACAATCCAGAAAGTACACGAAAAAATGTACAACTTTTTCACTTTTTAGGAACTGAAAGGAAAGCATACGTTTCAGGGATGGTTGTGCGACGGAAGAAATGATTCAGCTCACGCATGGTCAAAAAAATTAGGGATTGCGATGAAAGAACTGATAACATTTACGTGAGCTGATCACACATGGGTTGGAAAACAATAATTGCAATAAGGTCAAGAAAACGTTCAACACAAAACAGCTCACGGGCTTTAACAACTTAGAGTGAATCAAATCGAAGAATGAATACTAACATAAAAATCTTTTATTACAAATAGTGTGAAATCAGGTTAGAAACACTTAGAACTGAAATAGTTTAGTACACACAGAAGAGACGCGGCTTGTAGCAGCGCGGACACACTGGTCCATCGATAAACACACATCTCCGATCTGCTCCAGCATCGTCCAGCTCTCAAGACTCCTCACCTGCAACCATGAAAGCTAGTGATCCTATGGGCTCAGCAGGTAAATCTGGTAAATTGCAAAGCTCCACACAGATAAAACATAAGGTTTAACAAAAGGAAGTAAACATAATCATAAACTTTCTTAAAACATGTGGTTATAAAATAACCTATTGTAACGCCCAAAAATCCTAATTACGTTGAATTGAATGCATGAGTAGGGGGAAAACCTTATGTTAGTATGATTTTCATGTCATTTATATGATTATATGATGATTTGATGCTTTACTTTGTGCATATCATTTTACGGTACTGTTTGAGTCCAGTAAGCGGGGACGAGTCCAGAGACGACCAAATTGAAAATATTTTAATGTTTTAGCCCTTAGACATATTTTAAAGCAAATTATTTTTATTTTATGCACCATTTCCAAAAAAATGAAATTTTATGCACAGTTACCGAGGGGGACCCGTTTTTCACCTATACGTGCTATTTTTATGACTTTTACTACACTTTTAAATTTGAGAGGCCATATATTATGAAATTAAAGGCTTGAAGTCTGAACTTTAAATATTTTTAAGCCTTTTTAATTAGATGAGGGTTAGTATTGGAATAGGCCTTTTATTCGCTTAATAAAACAAGTTGGAGGGGCCTTTTTGTACACTTTTCACTCACCCTTCACCACAACTTCAAAAATTACCCTAATCCCTCCCCTCATCAGCCGAATTCAGCCTTATTCTTCCCATAGGTGGCCGAAAATTTCAGGTTTTTGATTGAAACTCAAGGTGTTGGTCTTCTCAATTGTCCTCCGCTCCGGTAACGCGTATCTTCACTTCTTTTTCGATCAAGGCATGTTTTATTCTTTATTTTCTCACCATTTAGATCATAATATACTGTTTTTAAAAATATTATGCATGACTTTTATGTGAATTTTTCAGATCTTTACTCATATGATCATGTTCATGAATTCTCCCACGTTGCATCTCACGGTTTCGAATCTTTCTTGCATGGCTTCGGTTTAGGGGCTGTCTAAGGGACCTTGGCTCGTCATTAGGTGGTTCAAGGGGGTCTTGAGGAAGGCTAGGAGTGGCCCACATGTGTGAGAGGTCGGGCGAACCATCGGCTAGAAGGAGAACACCATGCGCTGCGTGCTTCAGCGCAGCGCCGTGCGCCCTCTTTGTATGGGTAGTTCTCCTTCGTGCGTGCTCGGTTGGGGCCATGGTTGGTCACGTTAGAACCACCTGGACCTGGGGGTGGTCCAGCCGGAAGGGCTCTGTCCATGGTGGCCGGAGCAGGGAGGTCGAGCGCGATGACTGGCTGCTGGTCGCAGCGGCGTTGCATGGAGTGCGTGTGTGCATGTGGCTAGGGTTTGGGTGTTTGGTTTGGGCCGGTTCGGTTGGGCCGATGGGTTGGTTCAATTGGGCCGGGTCGAGTTGGTCGAGTCTCGAGTCAAATATTTTAAGTCCGGTCCGAGTTATTTTATTTTTGGGCCGGGTAATTTTATTTTTAAAGTCCAAGTTATTTTTATCGGGTCAAGTCAACTTTTTAAGTTAAAATTTATTCTTGGTCAAAATGATTTCGGGTCAATGATT
Source organism: Dorcoceras hygrometricum (assembly GCA_001598015.1). Taxonomy (NCBI): domain Eukaryota; kingdom Viridiplantae; phylum Streptophyta; class Magnoliopsida; order Lamiales; family Gesneriaceae; genus Dorcoceras; species Dorcoceras hygrometricum. The sequence goes on from KV004575.1 coordinate 68,048, forward strand.
TTAAGTCAAAATTTATTTTAAGTTGCCGAATTTTTAAGTAAATTGGATTTTAAGCCAAATTGGTGGATTTTGGGCCGATATCTTAAATGAGTTTTAAGCCTGTTTTTACGGTGTTGGGCCGAGTCCTTCACTTCAATTTAAACCGGGCCCGGGGATCCCCTGTTAATGTATGAGCTTATGGATCCATGTGTGACATCATGGTGAAGTGGCAGCATAGAGGTGTGACATATAGGGATCCTCGTGTGACATCGGGGTGAACCACACCGTCACGTACGTTGGTTTATAGATTGATCAATCGAATTATGGTTCTCACATCATGGATACGACTCACATGTTCTTTTAAGTTATGTTATGTTTATGACATGCCTTAATGTATATGTTATATGATGAAGTATGTACGACTGTATTATGATTCAAGTTTTAAGATCTTTCAAGCACGCATGTCATGAAATTATGTTCCTACACTTATGTGCCTGCATGTGGTTTTATTATATGTACGTTGTTAGTAGCGGATAGAGCATGCTGGGTCTTTAGGCTCACTAGATTTAAATGGTGCAGGTGAGCATGATGATGATGATATTACTCCGACCGGCGGTGAGGACGTCTGATGCTCCGCTGCGGCTGCTACCCCGTGACCACTCAGTTATTTTATGCCTTTGCTTTTAGACATGTTCAGTTTTCCGCAAACAGTTTTTAATTACTCTGATTTTTACGTTAGCTTGTGCGATGTGGATTGTGGATACTTGCATTTAGTTTTAATCGGATGTTGAGATGATATTTTTAATGCTTTAAGCTATGGTTTTTCTTTATATCTTTTACTAAATGTTTATTCCACATCTGTTTTAAAAAAAAATAAAATTTCTAGACGTTTAGTATGTTTCACCTATTCAATTTTCTGTATGAGATGTGACGCCGAAGCTCTCCTTAGGTCGAGTCGCTTGATCAAGCTCATCTGATATCAGGTCTGTGGGGAAATAAATCCCAAACTGTACTATGTGAAGCGTTATATAGGTTTGTCAACCCATAATCCTTGTCCTTCCTATTTGAAGGGGCACACTGGTTCGTCAGTCAGCGTCCTCACCCTTCCTTTGCTGATCGTCTGTATATTCGCCACAGGTCATAAAACTTTGAAATCACTCCCTTTAAACTTTATTAATGTGGCAGGGAAACATCTGTCATTTCTCCTTTGTAACCTTGTCATATATCATTAAAACATCGCTTTAACAGATCACGCACCAGCGGTTCGCTTTTGTTAAAATAATCCATTTTTATTTGAAAAGACTGTTGGGCGTGCGACGGAACAGCTGAAAAAATTCTGAAATCATCTCAGGATAGAAAATAGTTCACTACTTAGATCAGCTCTGGGTACAAAACAGATTACAAAAGTAAAACAGCTCTGAGTGAGGAAGACAGATTACGAGCGTAAAAACAGCTCGGAGAAGGAAACATATCACGACGGAATGGTCAACTCAGCTTGGGAAAGTCAACACAACTTAGAATAATCAGGCAAAATTATGAAAGTCAACCAAGGTCAACCCAACTTAGGGTAATTAGACTAGATCGCGAGCGGACTGGACAATGAAACCAAATCGTGAGCGGGCTGGACAATGAAACCAGATCACGAGCGGGCTGGACAATGAAACCATATCACGAGCAGGCTGGACAATGAAACTAGCTCGAAAAAATAAGCCTATCATGAATGTAAACTGGAGCAGTTCTGGGATCAAAGTATGAACTGAAATCATCGAACGAATCATAAGGGTTTAGGATAACAACAGGGTACTTAAAACAGCTTGGACAAGTTCAAACTAATTAGCTAAACTTATCAGATCAGAACATAGCTCCAAGTAGACCAGCTTTGCCTATCAGCTCAGAACCTCATCCTTAGTCATCCAGCATGGGTACTGAAAATAGCTTGGAGAAGTTCGGACAAATTAGCTAAGCTATCAGGTCAGAATAGAGTTCCAACGAGACCAGCTTTATCTATAAACTCAGAACCTCATCCTTAGCCATCCAGCACGGGACAGAAAATGCTTGGAGAAGTTCGAATAGTGTAGCTAATATAGTCATCCAGCATGGGTACTGAAAATAGCTTGGAGAAGTTCGGACAAATTAGCTAAGCTATCAGGTCAGAATAGAGTTCCAACGAGACCAGCTTTATCTATAAACTCAGAACCTCATCCTTAGCCATCCAGCACGGGACAGAAAATAGCTTGGAGAAGTTCGAATAGTGTAGCTAATATTATCAGGCCAGAACAGCGCTCTAACTAGACCAGCTCTTCCAATCAGCTCAGAACATCATCCTTAACCATCCAGCATGACTTATTCTCTGGAGACGCACAGAGAACTCTACTTTGAAGCTACTAACGTACAACCTAGAAATATGAAAAAGACGACAACTCTACTATTATAGAAACTCTTCTGTCAAACGTTTGAGAACTTAAAACCATTTTCAAAACCGCTGAAAGCGTAACAGATCCTAACATCATTGGAAAACCTTTAAATGCTACTGAAACGAACCAAACTCTAGAAATTTTTTTTTAAAACATATGTGGAAGAAAACATAAACTTAAGGTATGACTCGTTCATTTCTAAAACGTTTCTAAATCATTTTCTCAAAAATACATTAAACATAAATAAAGGAATATTTAAAACGTTGAAACATTCAAGCGGAATAAATTCACTAAGTAAAAATGCTGAAAGTAAACATGTTTAAAAAAAATATCTAAAACTGTATCATGGCAAACTAAAACATAAAGGCGGTCACGGGGTACTACTGCAACAGACGCTCAGACGTCCTCACCGCCAGTCGGGATATACTCATTGGCAGGGTCATCACCTGCACCATTTAAAACTAGTGAGCCTAGGGGCTCAGCATGCTCTATCGTAATACATAACAAGGTACATACTAATAAGATCGCATGCAAGCACGTACTTGTAATTAAAATAACGTTAAAGCGTGAATGCGTGCATGATCTTAAAACGTTTCATAACGTACATTTCATATCATAACATATAAGGCATGTCATATCGTAACCTGAAAATCTTATGAGTCGTATCAGTGAATGTGAGAGGGCGTATGACTGATTCGTAAAAACCAACGTACGTGGCGGTGTGGTTCACCCCGATATCACACGAGGATCCCTATATGTCACACCTCCTATAAATTTCCACTTCACCATGTCGTGATGATATGGATCCATAGGCCCTATAATCATACCTAAAAACAGGGGACGGCTACCCGGCTAACTCCCATCGTAGACTTGCCACATTACTTCAATCCCTCGGGTTTTAACTTAAAAAAACATGCCTGATCATTTCATAAAATCTCATGATGCATGAATTTCTTAAAATCATGTAATTTAAAACTTAGCCCATTAATGTATATTTAATCATTTCCTTGAAAACGTTTACGTACATAAAATACTACATATATAATTAAATTATACATTTACGGCTTCTACATTTTTCTACCCGACTCTTATGCCAACAAACTACACAAGGGAGATGTCTTCGCACACCTCACCAACTTCAAGAAAACGTTCGAAAACAATATCCAAATGAAGCGTCTCAGCAAGAGGAGTCCAACGCTACCACACTCGCCTTCGTCGGAGCTGTCTACCGCCGGCAATCAAAAAAGATAAGGTTCGATGAACAGTAGCTAGGGTATCGCGACAGGATTTGGCAATCGGGAAATATTCTAAGCGTCGGGAACAATAACAGAGAACAAGGCCAAGCTCCCTATTAAATATCACTGCTGACAACAGCTCCACCGACAACTTAAGCTATCGCAACTGATATTCCCGCTCGCAAACAGATCTTGCAACAGATTTCGCTCTAAGCAAAAACAGATCTCTACTAAATCAAACGACGTCGCAGAGAACTACTGTCGCAACTGGACACGTCACCCGCTACTCACTGCTGAATACTAACCAACATCTGTTAGCAACGCTACAACAGATCTCTCACTCCACTGACGCTAACGCAACTCACAGCTGATTCTTCTTCGCTAATCCAAAACGCTGTCGTTCCAACTAATCCAAACGACGACGTACTAGTACCCGCTACTGAATCACGCTAGCACACGGCTGCTGAATACAACCACTACTGCTGACGTCACCACTGCTGAACGCTAGCACCAAGCGATGACCTGCGCTAACTACTGAACAGCTTCCGTGAAAGAACTCAACTAACCAAAGCTGTTCTAAGAACAAACAGAACCCGATAGCTTCTCCAAGCGCAACAACTCAAAGCTTATCTCAACAAAACCCAATTAATTAACTCAATTAATCTTATCAGCTTTCGGGTCTCACAGAAATGGCTCTATACAAAGCTCTGTATGGTATGAAATGTAGATCACCGATACATTGGGATGATGTAGGTGAAAGAACAGAGATAGGACCTGATATTATAGAACAAACTGCTGAAGCTATCAAAAGAATTTGTGATCGAATGAGGACAGCGCAGTGTGACAAAAGATCTATGCAGATAGCCATCGTCAAGATCTGAATTTCGAAATAGGAGATCACGTGTTTTTTAAGGTAGCACCTATGAAGGGTGTAATGAGATTTGGACGAAAAGGAAAGCTGAGTCCTAGATTTATTGGACAATTTCATATTTTGGAAAAGATCGGAACTTTAGCTTATCGTCTAGCCTTAACTCCTCAGTTGTCAGCAGTACACAATGTGTTTCACATATCAGCTCTTAGGAAATACATTGCGAACCCATCGCATGTTCTTAGGTCTGAACCTATCCAGTTATCGCCATATCTGACTTATGAAGAAGTTCCAGAGAAGATTCTTTCGAGAGAGAATCGTAAGTTAAGAAACAGGATTATCCCTATGATCAAGATTCAGTGGGTGAACCACTCAGAAAGAGAAGCTACATAGGAAGTCGAATCTGATATGCAGAGAAGCTACCCAGATTTGTTTAATTAAGTAATTTCGGGGATGAAATTCTTTGAAGGAGGGTAGAATTGTAACGCCCAGACATTTTTAGAGCCACAATTAGGAAGTTATAAGATTTGAGAGATTCAATTGAAATGCTAATTTTATTCAACTTCCATTTCGAGTTGAGTTTCGGATTTGAAATCAACATGTTCATCAGTTCTTGTCTTAGTTGAATTAATTTCAGATTTGAGAATACAATTGCAGGAGCTGTTTGGTCAGTATTTACAAGCCAATTGAATCCTTCTTTTTTTTAAAAAAAATGATTCGGTTTTATAGCATCAGATTTCACTTTAAAAATGGTGTAGCACTTTTAAAAAGATTTTGACATATTGATTAAACGTGTTTCTTCCTTAGGCATTTAAATTCATGTATAAATATAGGATGTTAGCCACATCATGCATCATCATTTTCAACAAAAAAAAACACTTTCAAAAATCAAACGGTGCTCTCTGTGAAGAAACCGAGCAAAAACTTTCAAAGCTTTTTAGAAGGAGACGAGCGGTGCGTACGTGATTTGCCAGATTTCATCTGTAATTGTGTTATAGAATACAAGCAAGTAAACTCTGTTTCATGCTACACTCATGAAAGCATATATTCAGTTCTGTATGCATTTTTTTATGTTGTTTTAAAGGTTTAAGAATTTGCTATGACGGCTCTTCAACAAAAGAAAAGTTCATGCTCTGTTTTTATGATGAAGTACATGTTTACTGCGATTTTGATCCAGAAATATGTTAGAAAATTGTTTGATGATGTTCATCCAGTAGTTTCTTGAGAATTCTAAAAGATTTTTCTTCGAAGTAGCTTATTCGATTGAATCCAGAAATTTCTTGAGATCTTGAATTCTTCATACTGAGGTTTCCTTCGTTGATTACATTCGTTCAAATGACTAAGTCTTAAATCTGGTTCTTAAACCAAAAGTTGAATTTCCATATGGGACAGATTCTAAGTTAGAGTTCTGTTTCTATGACATTTAAAGTTCAGATCCTAGTTTTTGTTCCAAATCTGAATTTAGTTAACACTACTATGTTGACTATTCACATCTGAGTTGACTTCGGTTGACCATGGACATCTTAATGACTCGATTTAATTGCGTTGACATCTGAGTTGACCAGCAGTCAGAATATGATTTCTTCCTTCTTCGTTGAGAAGCTTACGTACGATTCAGATTTCATATTTTACTCGTTCAAAGTTGCTTCGACCAATATAGAAATTTCAGATTTGAATTCCTTGTTCATTTCTGTTTCAGTTCGAAAGATTAATTCGATTCATCCGAACAGATTTGAGTGACTTTATTCAGTTTCAATCTTCGCAAGTGTTACAGAGAATCCTCAAATAGTTCCAGAACATCATCAGAAGTATAAAACCAGTAAACCGTACCAGATGGAAAAGAAAAACAGATTTTATGAAAGAAAGAAAGAGCATAAAGCAATGTTTATAGAAACGTTTTACAGAAAATTTTTATAGATTATGGCTTAAACAACAGACGGATAGGAGAGGGTGAGGACGCTGGCTGACGAACCAGTGTGCCCCTTTCAACTACGGAAGGGACTAAAATATGGTCGATGGACTGTATACCCTTTATATGCGATAGATGGGTTTTGTACCCGGCTCTCTGACTCAGATACAGAGTTTGATCAAACGACAGACCTTATGTACATGTGTTTAGCCATAATTACCAGAAAATAAAGAATAGAGCTCAGTGTGATTTTAAATCACCAAGTTTAAAGGAAATGATTTCAGAACGTATATTATGCTTTCATTCCATACAGACTTCATAGTTGTATGTTATTTAGCTTATTTATTCTTAAGCTATTCAGATTCAGATTCCAGTAAAGTAACATATATCGTTGCATGTGTTATATGTGTTCGATATTCCAGATTTTACCTGCTGAGCCCTAGGCTCACTAGTTTTCATTGAGTGTATATTATGCTTTCATTCCATACAGACTTCATAGTTGTATGTTATTTAGCTTATTTATTCTTAAGCTATTCAGATTCAGATTCCAGTAAAGTAACATATATCGTTGCATGTGTTATATGTGTTCGATATTCCAGATTTTACCTGCTGAGCCCTAGGCTCACTAGTTTTCATTGAGTGCAGATAATGAGCAGTAGGAGCTGGATGGTGATGAGCTGATCGGAAAGATGTATTTTATCGTGGACATCTGTTTCCGCTATTGTTCTTATCCAGTTTCAGATTTTGATGTACAAAACTTTTGTTGTAGTTTTGTATCACGACATATTTTGAGTTTCTTTATTTTGTTGAAATCTTTACTAGAATTATTGCTTAATGAATTATACAGTTTCATTATTTTAAAAGACCCGATCTGTTTTAGTTCCGCCCTTTTTAGTTGTTCAGATCTGTTTTCCAGATATCACATATGATTTGTGTTTAATTGCATTTTAGCCCAGAAAGTTAGTAGCGAACTGTTATTGTAAAGAAGATCGAAATTTTTATGCCTTTCAATTTGTACCCCAGAGTTCTTAATTTAAATTAAGAAAAGTCCACTCGCTACACTAATACCCCACCAGAACCACCGCTCTGATACCAACTGAAAAGAACCAAACTCTAGAATTTTTTTAAACTAAAGTACGGAATAAACAATCTAAAAAGTATGGCTCGTCCCCTTTAAAACATTTTTCTCAACATTATTTTAAAACATGAATAAATAAATAAATATCTTAAAAACATTAAATCATCCATATGGATTAAAATCAAAGTACATAAATGTTGCGGAAACTAAACATGTCTGATAAAATAACTGAAAATATTTCATAACATAAGTGAAGACGTAAGAGTGGTCACGGGGTATAGCTGCGATGGGCGTTCAGAGATCCTCACCATAGGTCTGCATAAAATCAACTGGGTCATCACCTGCATCATTTAAACTTAGTGAGTCTAAAGGACCAGCATGCTCTATCTGAATAAAAACAAGTTACATATAGTAACATCGCATGCAAGCACATGCGTACTTTAAAACATGCGTACATGAATGATCGTAAAACATGATTCACAAAGCAGTCGTAACATATCATAATAGTATAGCATACATAATAAGGCATGACATAGCATAACATAAAAATGTGTGAGTCATATTAATGAAGTGTGAGCCATGACATAAACGACTGATCAATCTATGAACCAACGTACGCGGCGATGCGGTTCATCCAACCTTACCTCGGGATCCCTCACACCTTTATGCTGCAACTTCACCATGTCGTGATCACATGGATCCATAAGCTCGTAATACATTAAAACATGGGATCCTCAGGTCCGGTATCCCGACTAGCTCCCATCGTAAACTTGCCACACTTCACTTCAATCCCTCGATTTTTCTTTCAATTCTTACATGCCTTAACGTTTCATAAAACTTTCATGATGCGTGCATTTAGAAAAAACATGCAATTTAAAAGGCTTAGCCCGTAAATATATATTTAATTCTTTCATTTAAAATATTATTATACATAAAATACTATATATATAATTAAATATATATTCACGGGCTTCTACATTTTCTACTCCGGTCAAGGACTGATTCAGGTGTCTGGTCCACTAACTCTAAGCCCAAAAAGCCTAGACTTAACCTCAAAATGAAACTTAACCCTAAATATGACTTGGCCCATAACTTTAAAATTGAATTTTAAAATAGTTTATAAAATACTCACTCCTTCACTTTAAAATAAAACATTAAAATTTGAAAAAATCCCATAAATCAAATAAATTATAAAATACTGGAAAAAATCATAAATTATGCTTAAAACATCTAATAAAGTCATCCACGAACTTTGGCAACCCATAAGACTCGAAATCTTAATTTTCACGAAAATGACCCGACGAGGCTCACTTCGAGCGACAAAATGGTAAAAATCATTAAAAATCCAATTTTTAACCAAATCACTCCCTGTTTCGACCCTCATACCCTAACTCAATATACTAGTCACTGGAATAAACTAGACTCAAAAAATATTGAAGACATTACCAACCCGACGCTCATAATTACACTGCGCGCGCGCAGACTGCAACCAGGACACGTGCTAGCCATAAAAATCATAACTAATTTGTTCCTCGATCAAATCTCTCTCCATTTGAAACCATGTGACCCTAACGCGATGGGATAACTAAAAGTACCACCCTTAGACCAAAACCAAGCCCTATGAATCGCCCATGACCGAATCTTCACAAGGAATTATTCAAATGCCGGTTAAAAAACGTGATGCATGCATGAATCGTAAAAAATAAACGTAGATCTGATAAATTCACATACAAATCATAAAATATCTTTTAAAAACAGCATATTATGATTTAGATAATGAGAAAAAGAAGAATAGAACATGCCTTGATTGAGGAATAATGAAGAACTGCGAGTTACCGAAGCGGGGACGCGAGATCAGGATAAACCACCTTGAAAATACCCAAAATTCGATGGAGCCTAGAGCACCAAGGGGAGGAGTCAGTTAGAGGGAGGGGAAGGAGGTAGGGTTTTCGAAAATTGGGATGGGGAGAAAATGAATTGTGTCCAAAATGACCCCTTCTATGTTTTAATTAGGAAAATAAGGGAGTTTTCCAGTACTAACCCTCCAATAATTTAAATATTTAATAAAACTATAAACATAGGCTTTAAAATCTTAAATTTTTGTAATACATAGCATCCTTAATTTTAAAATATAGGAAAGTCCAATAAAACAGTATGTATAGGCAAAAAACGGGTTCCCCTTGGCAATAATACATAAAAACCTTATATATCGGAAATTAATGCTTAAAAATAATAAATTAGTTCTTAAAAAGTATGAGGGATTAAAACTTTCAAATAATTTCCATCTCGGTCGTTCCTAGTCTCGTCCATGCATCCGGAACTCAAAAGGGCTAAAAACATAACATGCATATCCTGAAACATTAAAACCATCATGCAATCACATAAAATAGCATATAATTTTCTAAATTAATTTCCCCCTACTCATGCACTCATTTCCACGTATTAGGATTTTTGGGCGTTACAATGAATCACCTCATTTAAGTATCACCATGTCTAGGCCTCAACATAGTACATCCCGAGGAATATGAGAGGATAGGTCGAGAGCTCTGTACTTGAGGGATGAACAGGTTTGAGTGAAGCTGTATATCTTCCCTCCAATGACCTGTAAACACAGACAGTGGTCGGAGGCTATCGGGAGTTATCCCGATGAAGGCCCTGCTATGCTTAAGTTAGCTCGAGCGATAGAGATGAAGTAAGAGTATTTAGTGCAGAGAACATATTTCTGCTAAATGAATGTAAACTGAGACATAGCCGAGTATTTACAGGATGGGATAGGCAACCGTTGCATGTACGGACACAACTAATCATACCTGAGTATGGGTCTTGCAGCCCTCACGTGCACGTCACAAGAATGATCATTCATACGTATGGATTGCAGAATTTGCCACTAATCATGAGTTAAAAAAAGGGTCACTGGTTGTGATGGATCGTTATCAATGGCTAACCTCTTGTATCGAGGTCGTGTCACCAAGCTATACTGTGAATACTTTTCAAACCTCTCTTCTCGAGGTGCATCGCGGGTACCTATGGAGCGCCTATTAAGGGTGCATTGGTCAAAAGAAACAAGGAGTGCTCAGACACTTGTTCAATTCTCTTTATCCCTTCGTGACATTCTTGATCGATGAAATGACCTTGTAACACCCGAAAATTTGAGTTTGAAGTAATTTTTCACACAGAAAGAGCTGAACATGAGACTGAGGATATGGTTAGAGTCTGAAGTACTTCTTCACACAGAGACTGAAGTATTTATTCACGCAGAAAGAGCTGAACATGGGGCAGAGGATATGGTTAGACCTAGTGAAGGATTATGGCTGTGAGATTAGCTACAATCCAGGGAAAGCTAATGTTGTGGCTGACGCACTGAGTAGGAAGACCGCAGTCATAGCACATCTGACAATTACAGAGACATTTCAACTAGAGATTCAGAGTTTTGTGTTAGTGGTTTATACTGCAGGGAGAGCGCCTAGTCTGAATTTGTGAGGACTAGAAATCTGTTAAGTATGATTTAATGGCTAATCAGCTTTTGGATTAAGATTTGTCACGGAAATTGTGATTTCTGGGTGCTCAGATTTAGACGTAGAGTGATCAGTAGTGAGAGGTTGGTGATCGAGTGAGATATGCATCGAATTTGGAGTCCAGCAATTGCATTTCCCTATCGGGAAATGATTCCAGTAGAAATTCATAATTGAGGTTCATCGCTGGGAGAAGCTAGGCCAGCAGCGTTCTTGCGCGGGGTTATAGCGAGCATTCAGATGTTGGTACTCAGTAGTAGCGAGAACAGATGTCAACGCTAGTCAACTCAGCAGTGAGAGTGTAGAGAGAGACAGCTGTTAGCGTTAGCGCGCGTGTGCGAATGATTCCATGTGTTAGTCAACACAACTGAGTTGACCACTGGTTGTTAACGTTGTTCAGCTGTCACTAGAGGGAGATATCTCTTTCAACTGTGGAAGCTATGCTATGTCGTTTTGATTAGTTGGTGCGACGTCGTTTGCTGTATGAGTTAGTAGAGTGTTTAGATGTTTGTATTGTATCAGCAATGAGCGAAAGCTGGAGTCAGTTTTGAGAGGGCTTCTGCCTTAGCATCAGCAGAGATCTGAATTTCTTAGATTCGAGGATTTATATACCAAGTGCTGATCAATACTTAGCGTATTTTGAACCCGATATTCCTCATCGTTTTCCCCAGTGAAACCCTCGATAGATACTGTTCATTCGAACACTTCTCCGGTAAATTGCCGTCGATTTCCGCCTTTGTTTGGAGCGAGACTGGTGGCGCTGAGCTCTTCTTGACTAGCCCTTTCGATTGATATCAGTTAGGTGGCTTGAGTCGACGTTGGAAAGGGAACGTAAAGTAGCAGTGTTGCTCGAACTTTTTCGCAAGACCAGACCCGAGAGTTCTTCAGCTCTCTTGTGCTTTGGGTAAGTGATTTTAAGCTTAGTTCTAGCTGTAGAAGCTGCTTTGATAGGTAGAACCAGATTTGAGTTCTTGATCGTAGGCAGTATGCTGTAGAATCTAGGATTTGAGCTGAATATTGAGATTCCCTAACAGATTTGAGCTCCAAGGAAGTCCCTGCTGAATTGGGCGTGACCAACGAGGTAGCACGTTCGAGCAGGCTAAGGTTGCCGTGCCCTGGTGAGATCCGTTGAGGTAGAATTTGAGAATTGAAGGTACGAGTTGAGCTTTTGTTAACAGCTTATACATAGCGTGCTAGTATTTGAGGCATGAAATCTGTGATATGTGATTTCTGTGTTTACGTGAACAGCTTGATTGAATTGATATGTCCTGTTTATGTGTTATATGCATGTTGAAATTAGATTTGAATTTCATGGAATTCATGCATACATATTGAGCCTTTGATCGATTGAGAACCTGAGATAGAGCCACGTTGTGATCGGCAGACATATGTGTAGTGCCTGAAAGGTACAACGCTATCATCGGAGTGGTGACCAACTTATCAGTTGTGTCTGAAAACCACCGAGCTGTGATGGCTGACGGGCCTGAAGATCACGGACCGATGATTTCCCCGGTTGATACACTGTGCGGGTATAGAGGCTCGATTGAGATTGTTGCCAGCTGATTAGAAGGCCTAGATGACCGATGTTCTTTGACAGCCACATGCATTCATGACTTAGAATACTGCATGTTTATGATTTGCTGTTATATTAGCGCTCATTCGTACTGAGGCCTGACCTCGTATTATTTTCCTGCTTTTGTGTTGTTTGGGTCTGTGTTCCCAGTTGCAGGATCTTCAGGCAACCAAGCTGGACAGACTGGAACCCCGGCTAGTCGATCCCCATTTCCTTGAGTCTCGGTTATTATTGTTATTTTATTATGTATTGATCCATGTGATTCCCTGAGGTTATATGTATTTTGGGGGATCGTTGTTGATTTTATTTGTGATTACCTGTTGTTGAATGAGTTTTGATTTAACTCATATTTTGATTATGACTATTTTGAAGATATGATTTGGTTCAGGCCCAACTTTATTTCGAAAATTTTTAGCCCTATTTTATGCTTCCGCATTTATGTTCTTAATTGTGCTATTAATCCTTGTTGTTTAGCATGGGGCCTGACATTTTTGGTATCAGAGCTTAAACTGGGATAAGCTCGTTTTCCTTTGATCATACTCGAGTCTAGTCACAGATTTTGGATTTGATTTTGATTGACTCTGTGGCTTATGTCATTATTTTACTTGCCTCTGTGATTATCTGCTGTTAGTTCTTACCCTGAGATTAGATTAGATGCCACCGAGGAGAGGTAGTGGTAGGACTGCTAGACGTTCCATTGAGGAGTCTACGGCCTCGGATAGTGATGAGGGCATTCAGCAGAATATCCCTTTGCGTCGTCGAGAGAGACAGGCAGAGGTAGAGGATGTGACGAGACAGATTGGCGAGATGGAGTTAGTCATAGCGAGGTTTCAGCGGACGAATCCCCCTACGTTTGCGGGCGCCGAAGGAGGTTTGATGGCCGAGGTTTGGCTAGTTCAGATGGAAGAATTGTTTGATACTTTGGAGTATGCTCCCGAGAAGAGATTGAAGCTAGCGGTGTTGCAGTTGAGAGATAATGCGCAGCGCTGGTGGAGAGGTACTTCCCATATCTTGCGTGAGAGTGGGGCTGTGATTACTTGGGAGAGCTTCTGTGCAGCGTTTCGACAGGTGTATACCCCAGAGTCCTACTACAACAGTCGTGAGCGAGAGTTCGATAATTTGAAGCAAGGGAATATGAAGGTGGCCGAGTATTCCAGACACTTCTCTTCGCTTTTGATGTATGTTCCCCATGTTGCTAACCAGGAGAGGACTAAGAGGAACAAGTTCCTGAAGGGTTTGAGACCTGATTTGTTCCGGATGGTGTTGTCTGGTTCACCTGCGACGTATGCTA
>KV004575.1:94903-128296 GCA_001598015.1 Dorcoceras hygrometricum
TCCCTACCAATGAAACATGGTACTTCGCATCGCATATACTAGTCTCGAACTCGGGCGGCCTTATCCTCGTTTTGACGGCCCAATCGACTAGGAACATGTTCAGAATACACAGCGACTATTAGATGTGTTTCATGATAGCCGTCATACCCACTATCACATCTAACATACGCTTTAGTGTAATCTAGGTCTTTACTCAACACAATTGTAAATCATTACACACATAATGAAAGTAAAGAACGCCATATAAAAGAATGCGAATATCATATATAAAGATCGTTTGTACAAGAGTCAATGAAAACCCACACGCCACAAGTTGGCTAGTTGGGCATCTACTCTAACAACCTACGGGAGTGATTCAAGGTACATGCTTTATCTTTGATTTTCCTGCACGAGTTTTGATTGACACTGGAGCATCACACTCCTTCATTTCTGAGTTGTTTGTGTATGATCATGGGTTGAGTTCTTCCCCACTGTGTGATGTTGTCTCCGTGTCCACCCCTACCGGTGTGAGTCTGTTGTCCCGAGAGGTGGTGTTGGATTGCTTGATTAGATTTTATGAGCATGTTTTGATGACCCATCTGATTGTTTTGGGAATTCAAGATTTTGATTGCATTTTGGGTATGGATGTGCTGACTGAGAATAGAGAGACCGTTGATTGTTTCCATTGTGTGGTGAGGTTTAGGCCTCGATCTGGAGAGAAATGTGAGTTCTACGGTGCTGATTCGCGACCTAAGATTCCTATGGTGTCAGCCATGGAGATGTTTTGTTTGTTGTCGCTAGAGAATTCAGGGTTTATGATCTATGCCATAGATGTTTCCCATGAGTCGAGAGTGGAGTTGAGCGATGTTCCGATTGCTCGAGAGTTTCCAGATGTGTTTTCAGATGAGATTCCTGGATTCCCTCCGAGGCGCGAGATTGATTTCAGTATAGAGTTGGTGCCTGGTACAACCCCGATTTCTAGAGCTCCGTATCGATTGGCGCCAGTAGAGTTGAAGGAGCTCAATGATCAGTTGAGAGATGTTCTTGAGAAAGGCTTCATTCGACCGAGTATGTCGCCTTGGGGAGCTCCGATCCTGTTTTTGAAGAAGAAAGATAGATCTATGAGGATGTGCGTTGATTTTCGGCAGTTGAACAAAATGACAATGAAGAACAAGTATCCTTTTCCGAGAATTGATGACTTGTTCGATCAGTTGCAAGGATCGGCCGTGTACTCGAAGATTGATTTGCGATCTAGCTATCATCAGTTGCGGATTAGATACGCTGATGTAGCGAAGACAACTTTCCGAACGAGATACGGGCATTACGAGTTTCTTGTGATGCAGTTTGGATTGACGAATGCTCCTGCTGTGTTCATGGATTTGATGAATCGCGTCTTTAGCGAGTACATCGATCGATTCGTGATTGTCTTCATAGATGACATCTTGGTGTATTCGAGGAGTTTCAGAGAGCAGAAAGAGCACTTGAGGCTAGTGTTGCAGAGACTGAGAGACTCACAATTGTATGCCAAGTTCAGCAAGTGTGAATTTTGGCTAGACAGAGTTATTTTCATGGGTCATGTGATTTCAGCGCAAGGGATTTCTGTGGATCCTAGTAAGGTCGAAGAAGTTCTTAACTGTGAGCGACCAAGGAATGTTTTCGAGATCCATAGTTTCTTGGGATTGGCTGGCTACTATAGGCGTTTCATTGAGAAGTTCTCTTCGATAGCCAGGCCGATGACTCAGTTGATCCAGAAGGATAAGAAGTTTGTTTGTACTGATGAGTGTGAATCGAGTTTTCAGATGCTGAAGGAGAAGTTGACTACTGCTCCTGTTTTGGCTTTTCCTTCGGGTTTTGGAGGTTTTGTGGTGTGCTCCGATGCTTCTCTGAGTGGTTTAGGGTGTGTTTTGATGAAGAACGGGTATGTGATTACGTATGCATCTCGACAGTTGAAGCCTCATGAGACGAGATACCCCGTTCATGATCTAGAGTTGGCTGCGATTGTGTTTGCTTTGAAGATATGGCGACATTATCTGTATGGTGAGGAGTTTGTGGTGTACACCGACCACATGAGTTTGAAGTATATCTTCACCCAGTCGGATTTGAAATATGAGGCAACGTCGTTGGATGAAGTTGCTTAGGGATTTTGATTGCGAGATACAGTATCAGTCTGGGTGGATGAACTTGGTAGCCGATGCTTTGAGTAGAAAGTCCCAGCCTACGATGCTAACATCCTTGAGTATCTCTAGAGTCCACGAGCAGTTGAGTACTTCTGGTTGGCGATTTCAGCCGAGTGATCAGTACTTCTTAGTTTCTTCGATTCAGGTTGAACCACAGATTGTGATTGACATCAAAGAGGCGCAGAGGACTGATCCGTATATCCATGAGTTGAGGATTAAGGCCCAGAATGGTCAGTCTGAAGATTTCTCTGTTGCTTCGGATGGGTGTCTGAGATTTCGTGGTAGATTAGTGGTTCCAAACTTGATTGATTTGAAAGAGACTATTCTGAATGAAGCGCATCGCAGTCGTTATAGCGTACATCCAGGGGAGAAGAAGATGTACCATGCTTTGAAGTCTCGCTACTAGTGGGAAGGCATGAAGAGCGACATTTCTGGTTTTGTTGCTCGATGTTTGAATTGCCATCAGGTCAAGGCAGAGAGAATGAGACCTGGTGGATTGTTTCAGAGTTTAGAAGTGCCCCAATGGAATTGGGAGCACATCTCCATGGATTTTGTGACTCATTTGCCTCGATCGAGTAGGGGATGCGATGCGATTTGGGTTGTGATTGATATACTCTCTAAGCCAGCCCATTTCATTCCCAATGATGTGAGGTTCTCGATGAAGAAAATGGCAAAGTTATATGTCGACCATGTGGTTAGATTGCATGGAGTGCCTGTTTTGATAGTTTCAGATAGAGATCCGAGATTCACCTCTCGATTTTGGAAGAGTTTTCAAGCACCAATGGGTTCGATATTGGCTATGAGTACAGCTTATCACCCCCAGACAGATGGCCAATCTGAGAGGACCATTCAGAATTTAGAAGATATGCTGCGTGCAGTTGTGATGGATTTCAGTGGTGGCTGGCAGGATGCTTTGTCCTTAGTTGAGTTTTCTTACAACAACAGCTACCAAGTAACCATTGTAATGGCTCCGTTTGAATCTTTATATGGTCGCAAGTGTAGATCACCGATCTGTTGGAAAGAAGTTGGTGAGAGACAGCTTTCTACTCCTGAGTTTGTGCAACATATGAAAGATCAGGTTAAATTGATTCGGAGTAGAATGAAAGCTGCACAAGATAGATATTCTAGCTATGCTAATAAGCGACACAGACCATTAGAATTTGAGGTTGGCGATCGTGTATTTCTCAAGATTTCTCCTTTCAAGAGTGTTATGAGATTCATATTTAAGGGTAAGTTAGCTCCTAGATTCGTTGGTCCCTTTGAGATTGTTGAGCGGATTGGACAGTTGGCTTATAGATTGAAGCTGTCTGATGAGTCGATGCATGATGTTTTTCATGTGTCAATGTTGAGAAAATATGAGCCAGATCCATCCCATGTGCTGAGGACTGATGAAGTAGAGCTAGAACAGACCCTCAGCTATGATGAATATCCAGTGCAGATTCTGGATAGGAAGGAGAAGAAACTGAGGAATAAGGTTATACCGTTGGTGATGGTCCAATGGAGCAAGCATGGGCGTGAAGAAGCTACCTGGGAAGTTGAGGAAAAGATGAGACAGGAGTGGCCTCATCTGTTTGAGCTATAACAGCAGCGTTTCAGGTAACTTCTAGCTTGATTGATTTTGTGGTTTAAGTGATTTTGCTGCTGAATTGATTTTCTGTTTAGTATTGAGTTTTACTAGGCAGTATGGCATGAGTATATCAGGAATGGTGTCTAGTATAGTGTGTCATAAATAAGCTATCTTGCTGTTGTGATTTTGATTTGATGACTTAACTGATTTCGAGGACGAAATCGATTTCTAGTGGGGGAGAGTGTGAGGACTAGAAATCTGTTAAGTATGATTTAATGGCTAATCATCTTTTGGATTAAGATTTGTCACGGAAATTGTGATTTCTAGGTGCTCAGATTTAGACGTAAAGTGATCAGCAGTGAGAGGTTGGTGATCGAGTGAGATCTGCGTCGAATTTGGAGTCCAGCAGTTGCATTTCCCTATCGGGAAATGATTCCAGTAGAAATTCGGATTTGAGGCTCATCGCTGGGAGAAGCTAGGC
Organism: Dorcoceras hygrometricum; assembly: GCA_001598015.1. Taxonomy (NCBI): domain Eukaryota; kingdom Viridiplantae; phylum Streptophyta; class Magnoliopsida; order Lamiales; family Gesneriaceae; genus Dorcoceras; species Dorcoceras hygrometricum. The sequence goes on from KV004575.1 coordinate 99,108, forward strand.
CAGCAGCGTTCTTGCGTGGGGTTATAGCGAGCATTCAGATGTTGGTACTTAGTAGTAGCGCGAACATATGTCAACGCTAGTCAACTCAGCAGTGAGAGTGTAGCGAGAGACAGCTGTTAGCGTTAGCGCGCGCGTGCGAATGATGCCACGTGTTAGTCAACACAACTGAGTTGACCGCTGGTTGTTAACGTTGTTCAGCTGTCGCTAGAGGGAGAGATCTGTTTCAACTGTGGAAGCTATGCTACGTCGTTTTGATTAGTTGTTGCGACGTCGTTTGCTGTATGAGTTAGTAGAGTGTTTAGATGTTTGTATTGTATCAGCAATGAGCGAAAGCTGGAGTTAGTTTTGAGAGGGATTCTGCCTTAGCATCAGCAGAGATCTGAATTGCTTAGATTCGAGGATTTATATACCAAGTGCTGATCAACACTTAGCGTATTTTGAACCCGATATTCCTCATCATTTTCCCCAGTGAAACCCTCGATAGATACTGTTCATTCGAACACTTCTCTGGTAAATTGCCGTCGATTTCCGCCGTTGTTTGGAGCGAGACTGGTGGCGCTGAGCTCGTCTTGAGTAGCCCTTTCGATTGATATAATTTAGGTGGCTGGAGTCGACGTTGGAAAGGGATCGCAAAGTAGCAGTGTTGCTCGAACGTTTTTGCAAGACCAGACTCGAGAATTCTTCAGCTCTATTGAGCTTTGGTAAGTGATTTTAAGCTTAGTTCTAGCTGTAGAAGCGAACACTTCTCTGGTAAATTGCCGTCGATTTCCGCCGTTGTTTGGAGCGAGACTGGTGGCGCTGAGCTCGTCTTGAGTAGCCCTTTCGATTGATATAATTTAGGTGGCTGGAGTCGACGTTGGAAAGGGATCGCAAAGTAGCAGTGTTGCTCGAACGTTTTTGCAAGACCAGACTCGAGAATTCTTCAGCTCTATTGAGCTTTGGTAAGTGATTTTAAGCTTAGTTCTAGCTGTAGAAGCTGCTTTGATAGGTAGAACCGGATTTGAGTTCTTGACCGTAGGCAGTATGTTGTAGAAGCTAGGATTTGAGCTGAATTGTAACGCCCAGAAAATCCCTAAGACCACATATTATATTATTTTGATTCGAAGGGTTAATATGCGATTTTCGCATCCTCAGCACATTAGTTTGCATCTGTGTTGAATTTCATATTTCAGTTTAGGACCGCGGTTCAAGAGTATTCCGGATGGAATTAACCCGAGCACGATTTGAGTTTTAAAATGTTTTAAAATATTTGTTTTAAAATGATTTATATTAAAGAATTATTTTCTTTTAAATATATATTATTAGGTATGGAAAAATATCTTTCAAAAGAAATGATTTCACGTACGAATATCCATACCTCTTTTCACCTACTACTTCCATTATTGGAGCTCTCTTAAATTATGGTGAAGCACTTCATTTGAGCAAACAATAAAATGCAGTTTCTCTAAAATTCTCTAAGTGCGTCGTCGGTGCTCGTGGGGAAATCCAGCCGGGGTGTTCTGTTCAGCCGTTATTTGTTTTCAGGCAAGTACTTTCTTTTATTTGATGTATCCCTGGAAGCATAATATGTTCCTTTCAGCTTGTGTGCTTGAAATGTGCAGTTTCTCCAAGTTTACAGTTTCTGTTTAAAAGTGCTGGTTTATTAAATGTATGCGCCGTGATCAAGTTCAATTTTCAAGTGTTAGAATTTTTCAGAAGCTGATGTTGTTTCTTTCAAAACTGCTGGGATGTACAATTATGGTTTCAAGTAGAATTCCAAGTGAACCAGTAAGTATGTCGCGCTGGATAAGTTTAGGATTGAGGTTCTCAGATGATAGGTAGAGCTGGTCTGGCTGGAGCTCTGTTCTGAGTTGGTAAGTTCAGCTTGTTTGTTCGAATTTCTCCCAGCTGCTTTCAGCTCCGTGCTGGGCGGTTAAGGATGAGATTATGAGTTGATAAGCTGAGTTGGTTCAATTAGAGCGTTGTTCTGGTCTGGTAAACTTAGCCAGTCTACTCGAACTTCTCCAAGCTGTTCTTAGTATTCTGTTGATATTCTTCTCTTTTAGGATCATCTCCATCATTTCAGTTCATAGTTTGATCCCAGAGTTGTTTCAGTTTTCTTTGCGAATTGCTTATTTTCTTGAGTTGATTGTCTCAACAGCTGAGTTCCCTGTAACCATCAGCTGTTGCAATTGTTCACCATCAGCTGTTGCATTTGTTCACCATCAGCTGTTGCATTTGTTTGTATTCAGCTGATTGTTCAAATTTCGTTGACATCTGTTTTGCGCCAACAGTACTATCACTTAGCAACGTTTGAATTCCCAAACAGTAGTAACATGTGAACAGTAGGCATCCATTCCCATGATAGCGATAGTGTTTCCTATAACCATAAATTTTTTTTCTTCGTGAAGTCTGTTTCATAAGTGAAATATGTTTCATTCGTGAAATCTGTTTCATTCGCGGAATCTGTTTCATTCACGAAATCTGTTTTCTTCGCGAAGTCGGTTTTCAGAGAGATCTGTTTCTCAGAGAGGTCTGTTTTTCGGAGAGATCTGTTTCGCAGAGAGGTCTGTTTTTCAGAGAGATCTGTTTTGCAGAGAGGTCTGTTTTTCAGAGAGATTTGTTTTGCAGAGAGGTCTGATTTTCCCAGGAGTTCTGTTTCTTGATGTTTTCCCAGAGAGGTCTGTAGTGAGCTCTGTTCGTTGTTTCCAAGAGAAGTCTGTTTTTCCCGAGGGATCTATTTTCCCCGAGAAGTCTGTTCTTCCAGAGAGATCTGATTTCCTATCATTAAGCTTATGTTATGTCTCTGAGTTGAATCCAGCTTAGTCCATTCTAGACGAATTCCTTAATTCTAAGCTTAATTCTTTTCTTTCAAAGGTATAATACGAATCCGTTTCCGATTATATCAGATCTTATGTCATTGTTCCTCAGTGTTCGGCTATATGTTCTTCGTACCTATAGCCTGCGTTGTTCTAAGTTTCTTAGTTTGAGTTCCGCTGTACGCCCAGTAAGCTTTTATATGTCAAAATAGTTTTAAAGTAGCGAACCATGGTTGTTTTCTGCGAGATGATTCATATCCAAGAAAAAATAAGTTTAAAGAGCATTTTTTTTAGCAGTAAAATATTCAGACTCTAAGAATTATGGAAAAGATAACAGACGGTCGATATGGGAATGGTGAGCAGCTGACTGAGTGTCAGATGCCCTTTCATATGGGAAAAGTGAGCAACTGACTGTGTCAGATGCCCTTTCATATGAGTAAGGTGAGCAGTTGTCTGGATGGAGATTGCCCCTTCATATTGAGCTATATGCTAGATACTGAATTCAGTAGTCATGTGATTAAGTGCAAAAAAGGGCCTAATTTAGAATTTCCGAGCCATAAGTCATGAATCAAGAAATAATGATGGGATCTGATTTTCTCCCATAGCTAATGTTTACGAAAGAGCTTATGTTTAAAATGTTGCTGTGCTTTTATGCATGCCCAGTTTATGTTTAAAATTCTTTTAAGTGCATTTAACAAGATCAGTATTGTTATCTCAGTTTTCCAGCTTCCAGTTCCAGCTTATTCGTTTGTTCGGTTTTGGAACATATCTGTTTGCAGCTTTCAGATTTCAATTAAAGCTATTTTCATGCATGTACTGTGTGTATTTGTTATTCAAGAATTACTTGCTGAGCCCCTAGGATCACTAGCTTCCATGGGTACAGGAAGTGTTGTTCAGTGAGAGATGGAAGATGCGAACTGAATCAGTTTGGGGAAGTATGTTTATCGAGGAACCAGCGTTTCCTACTGCTGCAGACCTTATCTCTTTTGTGATTGCAGTTGTATTAGACACCTCGTTTCAGATTTGTTTCCCAGCTGTTTCGCATCAATTGTATTAAGATATCTCTATAACAGTGTTTTCTATTCTAATTTGACCCGTCATTAGTACTTTCAACTCATGAGCTATTTCAATCTGTTTATTCTAAGATGTTTTAACCCGAGAGCTGTTCGTTTAGATCGACAGCATTTTTATTGTTGTTCCCCTGTTAGCATGAGATCAGCTTAAGTATCCTCCTTTCAATTCTGAGTACCACAGTTCAAATCTATTTCCTTATGCGTAAAACGTGCAGTTCATTATATCGCACAATCGCACCAAATGTGTTTGTATCAATCGGAAAGTTCTTTCAAAAAAAAAACCTTGTACACTTCTCTTCGTACAGTATTGAGAAATTGGTGGACTAGGGCGCCAACTTGGTATCAGAGCATGGTCCTTGAGATAAACACTTGCCTCCAGTCTGAGTCAGTTCACGTCAGCCGCTTTCTCCAGTTTGTAAGTTTCATGTTCCAAAGTTTAATTTAAAGTTTCCAGCTTTTTCCTTCTTGATGTTTTGTGGTGGATTTGGGCCTATGTTCAGACCGCAGGTATGTCAGGTAGAGGTAGAGGTAGACGTGGAGAGAGAAGGGGCAGCACCATCGAAGAAGTTAGCTCAGGTGGTCCCGCATGTGTGATAGTGGTTATAACTCCACCAGTAGAGCAGTTGGTAAGACAATCAAGTCAAGGAAGTGGCCATTCTTCAGGCCAAGTACCTAGTCATTGGAATTCTCAGAAAGGGTTTAGGCACAAGCAGAAACGCCAGGCTTCAGTTTAGGAAGCAGAAGTCGCCTAAGCAACCAAAGACTGATCAGCAGGAGTCTCTAGAGCAGCAACCCCAACCAAGCAACTTAGCCCCCAGGATGAACATCAAACCGACTTGTCCTACGTGTAACAAAAAGCATGATGTTCAGTGTAGAGCTGGGCAGGACGGGTGCTATAAGTGTGGTGTTCTGCCCAAAGCCAAAGCAGCCCATAGATAGCATAAAGTGCGTGGTGGAAGCAGATCAGGAGACCCCTGCTACCGCAGAAGTTTCGGGTAAGATTAGAATGTTTAGTATGCTTTCTAGTACTCTGTGAGTTGAGATCAACATATTAGCATGTCAGGATATTTAAGGAATTTCCCTTACCACCTGAGCAACTAACAGTAAGTATTTGTGATGCTGTAGCATCAGGAGAAATAGAATTATGTCTCAGCGTACCTTTTGTAGTATAGAGCTTAGACACTGAGGATGTTTAGTGGCTATAAACCTATTCGCAGTGCTCATGCCTCGGTTTGAGTAAATGTTTGGAGCTGGATTGGATGATTAAGTACAAAGGAGGAAAAAAAAGGACAGTAGAAGTCAAATCACTCAGAGAGAATCGGTTTTGGTTTGACGCTAACCAGATTAGAGGAGTCCCTCGTAAGATTTCAGATCTTTGAGCCCAAAAGCTGTTGATAATAGATGTTGAGGATTTTTGGCTAGCATTTCGTCCCAAGTAGGTGATGAGAACCTAAGTAAATATTTGTGGTAGTAGAGAGCGTAAGCTAAGTCCAGCTTAGGGATACTCCGGATGTCCTGAACTGACGGGTCAGATCTCTAGTGTGAGGCCATGTATTTTGGTGGTTCTAGCTTAAGTGAGGACTGTTCTTTACGCACAAGCTGGCCGACTTCTGTGAGCTATTCTGAGCTTAGATATTACTACGAGCTGATACCATCACAATTGTTTTGGTTATCAATAGATAGAGCCTTCTGAGCTGATCAATAGGATGTAATCTGACCAGTAGTGGTGTAAGCTGTTTTTGGAGTGGTACTGTGCGCTAAGCTTTCTTTTCCAGGTGACAACTTAGGCATATCCCAGATCAAGATTTTGGGTTGTGATTGTCCTAGTACTGCACCTTAGTAGAGTCAGTGCGAGTTTAGTTTTAACCTTTGGGATTGGAAATTTTAGCATTCCTGGATTAAGGATAGAGTGATTGGCTTTTGATTGGATCAGTTTGTATTAGTGTCTGTAGATGACATGTTGAGTTGTATTTAGAGCAGAAGTTCAGATAACCCCTCACCTAGGCTGCATGTTAAGTACGATTAGATCCTTGTTTGTCAGCTGAGTTGAGGACTTAAAACCGACCCTAGTGGGAGGAAGAATAAGCTGAGCTAGATGTGTTTAACCATTGCCTGAGCAGTTCATGTAAGCAAATTTCGAGGACGAAATTATTTTAAGGGGGGTAGATTGTAACGCCTAGAAAATCCCTAAGACCATATATTATTTTATTTTGATTCGAAGGGTTAATCTGCAATTTTCGCATCCTCAGCACATTAGTTTGCATCTGTGTTGAATTTCAGATTTCAGTTTAGGACCGTGGTTCAAGAGTATTCCGGATGGAATTAACCCGAGCACGATTTGAGTTTTAAAATGTTTTAAAATATTTGTTTTAAAATGATTTATATTAAAGAATTATTTTCTTTTAAATATATGTTATTAGGTATGGGAAAATAGCTTTCAAAAGAAACGATTTCACGTACGAATGCCCATACCTCTTTTCACCTACTACTTCCATTATTGGAGCGCTCTTAAATTACGGTGAAGAACTTCATTTGAGCAAACAATAAAACGCAGTTTCTCTAAAATTCTCTAAGTGTGTCGTCGGTGCTCGTGGGGAATTCCAGCCGGGGTGTTATGTTCAGCCGCTATTTGTTTTCAGGCAAGTACTTTCTTTTCTTTGATGTATCCTTGGAAGCATAATATGTTACTTTCAGCTTGTGTGCTTGAAATGTGCAGTTTCTCCAAGTTTACAGTTTCTGTTTAAAAGTGCTGGTTTATTAAATTTATGCGCTGCCATCAAGTTCAATTTTCAAGTGTTAGAATTTTTCAGAAGCTGATGTTGTTTCTTTCAAAACTGCTGGGATGTACAATTATGGTTTCAAGTAGAATTCCAAGTGAACCAGTAAGTATGTCGCGCTGGATAAGCTTAGGATTGAGGTTCTCAGATGACAGGTAGAGCTGGTCTGGCTAGAGCTCTGTTCTGATTTGGTAAGTTCAACTTGTTTGTTCGAATTTCTCCCAGCTGCTTTCAGCTCCGTGCTGGGCGGTTAAGGATGAGATTATGAGTTGATAAGCTGAGTTGGTTCAATTAGAGCATTGTTCTGGTCTGGTAAACTTAGCCAGTCTACTCGAACTTCTCCAAGCTGTTCTTATTATTCTGTTGATATTCTTCTCTTTTAGGATCATCTCCATCATTTCAGTTCATAGTTTGATCCCAGAGTTGTTTCAGTTTTCTTTGCAACTTTCTTATTTTCTCGAGCTGATTGTCTCTACAGCTGAGTTTCTCTGTAACCATCAGCTGTTGCAATTGTTCACCATCAGCTGTTGTATTTGTTCACCATCAGCTGTTGCAATTGTTCACCATCAGCTGTTGCATTTGTTCACCATCAGCTGTTGCATTTGTTCACCATCAGCTGTTGCATTTGTTCACCATCAGCTGTTTCATTTGTTTGTATTCAGCTGATTGTTCAAATTTCGTTGACATCTGTTTTGCGCCAACAGTACTATCGCTTAGCAACGTCTGAATTCCCAAACAGTAGTAACATGTGAACAGTAGGCATCCGTTCCCATGACAGCGATAGTGTTTCCTATAACCATAAATTTGTTTTCTTCGCGAAGTCTGTTTCATAAGTGAAATATGTTTCATTCGTGAAATCTGTTTCATTCGTGGAATCTGTTTCGTTCGCGAAATCTATTTTCTTTGCAAAGTCTGTTTTCAGAGAGATCTGTTTTGCAGAGAGGTCTGTTTTTCAGAGAGATCTATTTCGCAGAGAGGTCTGTTTTTCAGAGAGATCTGTTTCGTGGAGAGGTCTGATTTTCCCTAGGAGTTCTGTTTCTCGATGTTTTCCCAGAGAGGTCTGTCGTGAGCTCTGTTTGTTGTTTCCAAGAGAAGTCTGTTTTTCCCGAGGGATCTATTTTCTCCGAGAAGTCTGTTCTTCCAGAGAGATCTGATTCCTATCATTAAGCTTATGTTATGTCTCTGAGTTGAATCCAGCTTAGTCAATTCTGGACGAATTCCTTAATTCTAAGCTTAATTCTTTTCTTTCAAAGGTATAATACGAATCCGTTTCCGATTATATCAGATCTTATGTCAATGTTCCTCAGTTTAGTGTTCGGCTATATGTTATTCGTTCCTATAGCCTGCGTTGTTCTAAGTTTCTTAGTTTGAGTTCCGTTGTACGCCCAGTAAGCTTTTAAATGTCAAAATAGTTTTAAAGTAGCGAACCATGGTTGTTTTCTGCGATATGATTCATATCCAAGAAAAAGCAGTTTAAAGAGCATTTTTTTTTTAGCAGTAAAATATTCAGACTCTACGAATTATGGCAAAGATAACAGACGGTCGATATGGGAAAGGTGAGCAGCTGACTGAGTGTCAGATGGCCTTTCATATGGAAAGGTGAGCAACTGACTGTGTGTCAGATGCCCTTTCATATGAGTAAGGTGAGCAGTTGTCTGGATGGAGATTTCCCCTTCATATTGAGTTATATGCTAGATACTGAATTCAGTAGTCATGTGATTAAGTGCAAAAAGGGCCTAATGTAGAATTTCCGAGCCATAAGTCATGAATCAAGAAAATAATGATGGCATCTGATTTTCTCCCATAGCTAATGTTTACGAAAGAGCTTATGTTTAAAATGTTGTTGTGCTTTTATGCATGCCCAGTTTATATTTAAAATGCTTTTAAGTGCATTTAACAAGATCAGTATTGTTATCTCAGTTTTCCAGCTTCCAGTTCCAGCTTATTCGTTTGTTCGGTTTTGGAACATATCTGTTTGCAGCTTTTAGCTTTCAATTAAAGCTATTTTCATGCCTGTACTGTGTGTATTTGTTATTCAAGAATTACTTGCTGAGCCCCTAGGCTCACTAGCTTCCATGGGTACAGGAAGTGTTGTTCAGTGAGAGCTGGAAGATGCGAGCTGAATCAGTTTGGGGAAGTATGTTTATCGCACAATCGTTCTGAGTACCACAGTTCTGAGTACCACAGTTCAAGGAAGATGAGAGCTTTAATTGTTGTTCCCCTGTTAGCATGAGATCAGCTTAAGTATCCTCCTTTCAGTTCTGAGTACCACAGTTCAAATATGTTTCCTTATGCGTAAAACGTGCAGTTCATTATATCGCACAATCGCAACAAATGTGTTTGTATCATTCGGAAAGTTCTTTCAAAAAAAAAACCTTGTACACTTCTCTTCGTACAGTATTGAGAAATCGGTCGACTAGGGCGCCACATGAATATTGAGATTCCCTAACATATTTGAGCTACAAGGAAGTCCTTGCTGAGTTGGGCATGACCAGCGAGGTAGCATGTTTGAGCAGGCTGAGGTTGCCGTGCCCTGGTGAGATTTGTTGAGGTAGAATTTGATAATTGAAGGTACGAGTTGAGCTTTTGTTAACAGCTTAGACATAGCTTGCTAGTATTTGAGGCATGAAATCTGTGCTATGTGATTTCTGTGTTTACGTGAACAGCTTGATTGAATTGATATGTCATGTTTACTTGTTATATGCATGATGAAATCAGATTTGAATTTCATGGCATTCATGCATACATATTGAGCCTTTGATCGATTGAGAACCTGAGATAGAGCCACGTTGTGACCGGCAGACAAATGTGTCGTGCCTGAAAGGTACAACGCTATCATCGGAGTGGTGACCAACTTATCAGTTGTGTCTGAAAACCACCGAGCTGTGATGGCTGACGGGCCTGAAGATCACGGACCTATGATTTCCCCGGTTGATACACTGTGCGGATATAGAGGCTCGATTGAGATATTTGCCAGCTGATTAGCAGGCCTTGATGACCGATGTTCTTTGACAGCCACATGCATTAATGACTTAGAATACTGCATGTTTATGATTTGCTGTTATATTAGTGCTCATTCGTACTGAGGCCTGACCTCGTATTCTTTTCCTGCTTTTGTGTTGTTTGGGTCTGTGTGCCCAGTTGCAGGATCTTCAGGTAACCAAGCTGGACAGACAGGAACCCCAGCTGGTCGATCCCCATTTCCTTGAGTCCCAGTTACTATTGTTATTTTATTATGTATTGATCAAGGGGATGCCCTTAGGTTATATGTATTCTGGGGGATCGTTGTTGATTGATTTGTGATTACCTGTTGTTGAATGAGTTTTTATTTAACTCGTATTTTGATTATGACTATTTTGAAGATATGATTTGGTTCAGGCCCAACTTTATTTCGAAAATTTTTAGCCCTATTTTATGCTTCCGCGTTTATGTGCTTAATTGTGCTATTAATCCTCGTTGTTTAGCACGCGGCCTGACAGAATTTAGTGACTGTATAGTCTAATTTACTAGATCGCATCCGTGATAATCAGGCCGATGATGAGCAGTTACAGAAGTGGAGACTGAGGGATGAGGCGAAGGGCAATGGACGCTACACCTTGAGCGATGGGATTATGAAGTTTGGAGGCCGATTTTGGGTCCCTGCAGGTGATGCGCTGAGAGAGTTGATTATGACAGAGGCTCATGCGTCACCTTATTCTGTTCACCCAGGGAGTACGAAGATATACATGGATCTGTGTCAGTTATATTGGTGGCTGATCATGAAGCGAGATGTTAACCAAGTACTTGACTTGCCAGCAGGTCAAGGCAGAACATCAGAGACCCGCTGGGCTGCTGAAGCCACTCCCTATTCCTGAGTGGAAGTGGGAGAACATTTCGATGGGCTTCATTGTGGGACTGCCCAGGACTGTCAGAGTATCGAACTCTATATGGGTGATTGTATACTGACTCAAAAAGTCGGCACATTTTCTGCCAGTGAAGACCACATTCACTATGACGCAGTACGCAGAGTTGTACATCCGAGATATTTTCAGGCTGCATGGGATACAAGTTTCGATCATTTCTGACAAGGATACTCGCTTTACGTCGACGTTCTAGAGGAGCCTTTATTCTTCATTAGGGACGAAGCTACAGTTCAGCACTACTTTTCACCCCCAGACAGATGGGCAGACTGAGGTGGTGAACCAGACACTCGAGGATCTGTTGCGAGCATGTGCCATCGACTTTCAGGGGAGTTGGGAAGCCAAGCTACCTCTAGTAGAATTCTCATATAATAACAGCTTTCAGGCCTCCATAGGCATGGCACCCTACGAGTAATTATATGGGAGGAAGTGTAGGTCCCCTATTCACTGGGATGAGGTTGGTGAGCGAGCGGAGTTGGACCGGAGATTGTCCAGCAGACATCCACTACAGTACTGAGCATTAGAGATAGAATGAAAACCGCACAGAATAGATAGAAGAGTTATGCTGATCTGAGGAGGAGAGATTTAGAGTTTGCTGTCGAAGACCACATTTTTGTGAAGGTATCACCCATGAAGGGTGTAATGAGGTTTGGGAAGAAGGGTAAGCTAACACCCAGGTATATAGGACCATTAGAATTCCTCGACAGAGTGAGGGATTTGGCTTATCGGGTCGCTCTACCATCAGGTCTGGTATCAGTGCATAATGTCTTCCACTCTCCATGCTTAGAAAGTATGTACCGAACACCTCGCATGTTCTGAGCATCGAGCCACTGCAGCTATCATCACAGTTGAGTTTTGAGGAGCGAGACACTCTGATATTAGGCAGACAGGATCAAAAGCTGTGCAATCAGACCATCCTCATGGTCAAGATCTAGTGACTGAAGCATTCCAGGAAGATGCTATGTGGGAGGTAGAAGCCGATATCATGTATCACTACCCGAAGCTTTTCTGTAACTTTTCGAATTTCGAGGAAGAAATTCTTGTAAGGGGGAAGAGTATTGTAACATCCCAAAAATTTTTCTATCTAAATCGATGCCTTAGTATTCTCGTTATATTTCGTAGTACTATTTTCATTCGATGATCATGTCATACTATTTAACTTGTTTAATGATGAGTTCCTTTTGAATTTTAGTTTAGATGTTTCGAGGCCTGAAGGGAGAAGACGGCAACACTGAAGTAAAGTTTATTTTTACAAAATTAATTCTGGATACCACTGTTGTGCGCATCAATGGATCCGGATCAAGCTCCCAGAGCGCAGCGGAAATTTTAAAAATTTTGTGCCCGGGAATTCTCATACGCGAATAATACAAAAGCTAAACATGCATAGGATGTTTAGAAATATTTACCTTTGGTGACTTCGCGCCCGGCTACGACTATTCTGGTTTTACGTGGCAATAGCACTCCAACTATTGAATCTCCGTTTGGGAGGGGAGAGGAGAGTTATGATTCAATAATCAAGTGGGTTTTTCTTTCGCTCTTTTCTGAAAGTGTCTCCTCATTGCCATTTTTATAGGTAGTGGGATAGAGTTTGAGTTGAACAAAATAGAGAACATTCGGTTCAACTAAAACTGTGAACATTCGGTTCAAGTCAAACTTGAAACATTTGGTTCAAGTCAAATAGGGAACATTCATTTCGACTCCCTCGATTGTGGTCTAATCATAATCTCGATCGATAATCAGATATCACCGATGTGATCATTTACCAAAACTGATAATTATGATGCAAAATCAAATTTTCGGACCACTAAATCTATTTATGGCAGGTCTACTCCCATTAGATAAATATGGAAGTTCTACTCCCTTAGCTAATTTTGGAAGTCATACTCCCAACCTTCCTCCTACTATACTCAACATTTTGAGTTCCATATCCGTAAGGGAATTCGGAAACCTGTACTTGTGTGACCCTCAAAGGTTCAGAGATACAGCTATCCGTAGGCTCACAACTCCTTGTGACTCCGAAAACACATTTTCGGACTTATCCATCAGAACATGGTAAAGCATATAGCAACATCGTCCCCATGATCCCCTAGGTATCACTGATAGTGGCTACAGGAACCAGTTGGTCACGGTTAGCGTACAGTACGGTCCTTTCATCTCAAATATCCCGACCGAATCAATGACCATTGGTAAATCTAGAGTTACTAGAGATTCGATAGCCATGCAAACATCTTGGTGATCAAATAACAACATCTCATGTGCTACTAGGTAAACCCATTTACCTAATGCACATCTAGTACTCTGACTAGAGATTTATCACACTATTATCTTCTCAAATAACATAGGATATCCATGCACAAGAGAGAGCGGTGAATCCTCGACAACGAATCATCGACTCCTACATGCATCGGGACCTCACTCAATCCCGCCACCTGATGACCCCAACGGAGTCGGTAAATGGATCAAAGTGAGGCACATATCATGTAGAGTCTCAATGATGTTTCTAGTAGTAAGGACTAATTTGTACAACCAAGACCTCGAACTTAATCCACTCGACAAATGATAACCACTTGGAAAGTCCAAACGAGGGTAGTCGATAGGTCACCAGGTAACTATCCATCTGCATGCTCGGAACATCTCTATGTTCCCTATTAGTAAAACGTGGTACTTTTCATCGCATATGCTAGTCTAAGCTCGGGCGGCCCTTATCCTCTTTTGGATGACCCAATCGACTAAGAACTCGTTTAGAACACATAGTGACTATTAGATGTATTTTATGATAGCCATAAAATCCACTATCACATCTAACATACACTAGAGTGCATTCAAGATCTTTATCAACAATTTGTAATCATAATCATGAAGATTAAAAATGCCATAAAAGAATGCGAATTTCATAAATAAAGATCATTTTACATAGAGGCAACAAGAACCCTAACGCCTAGAAAATTTATCCCTATTTAGAAATTAGCTTGCCTTAGCAGTAGTATTAATTCTTCTATTTTATTTAATTAATAATGTCTTTAATTATTTAAATCATTTTAATGCCAAGTGTTCTTTTTAGAACTTTGAGTACAGGTACTACGGAGCCGGATTTGGAGACGAAGGGAACACCAAGGTAAAAGTAAATTTTTTATGAAATCCATTTTATTTGAAGCTGCTTTCTAGCAACGGGATTTTTAAAAATCTATTCTTTATTTTAACCCATTTTTTTACCCCAATTTTTACAAAATCTTTTATCCCCAATTTCGAAAGCTTATATTTAAGGAAGATATAAAAATTTTTGGAAGCAAATCTCGCTACGTGATTTGTTCAGAACTTTGAGTACAGGTACTACGGAGCCGGATTTGGAGACGAAGGGAACACCAAGGTAAAAGTAAATTTTTTATGAAATCCATTTTATTTGAAGCTGCTTTCTAGCAACGGGATTTTTAAAAATCTATTCTTTATTTTAACCCATTTTTTTACCCCAATTTTTACAAAATCTTTTATCCCCAATTTCGAAAGCTTATATTTAAGGAAGATATAAAAATTTTTGGAAGCAAATCTCGCTACGTGATTTGTTCAAATCTACAACCCGATTTTTCTCCCCAAATATACACGGCGCTACACAAAACACGCACACATACACAATATTCTCCTTCAAAAATTCTCGGAGCCCTTGTTTTCCCTCTGTAGCGCCGCTCCCTTTTCCCTCTCTCTTCCCCGGCGATTTTGTGATTCCAGAGCGAAATCTTGAAGCGTTCCTGGCGTATCTTCCCCGTCCAGCTTTGAAGACACCTTCCATAAGTTCTGCAAATATGAGGCAAGTACAAAGATTTCTTTGACTGCACCGGTTAGACATATTATTTTCTTGTGTGAATTTCTTCTATTTCTCCTCAAATATTCTGAGTTTTGAAATGGTGACTGAAGTTATATGCGAAGTGACTTGAATGATTTTAAACCCTGACGAGGCTGCATAGAGTTAGAGTTGGAGTTCTGGCCTGTGAGCCGTAAGCTATCTATTGAGGATTGGGTTTTGTATGTTTCTTCTTGTGATCTGAGTTCCATAAACTTTTGCAACTATTTCTGCCCTGTAAACTATTCTTTTTCTTGAACTGTTTGAACCCGTAAGCTATTTGACCGTTGACTACTTTTCCTGTGAGCTATTTCTTGTAAACTATTCTGTAAGCCACTTTCCGTGAATTGTCCTCTGTAAGCTTGAGTCTAAACCTGTTTTCATATGTTTGAGCCCTATGCTGTGCTTGGAGTCAAATTTGTTTCCTTGAGCCTAAGCTGTTTGACTTTTCCCCAGCTGGATCGATCGCTCCCGAACTGTTGACTTTTCCCCGAGCTGGTTTTCCCATCCCGAGCCGGTCCGACCATCTTAAGCCGGTTTACCGCTCGAGCTAGTTCATTGTGCTAAGCTGGTTGACTGTCTTGAGCTGGTTGACAATCTAAACTGCTAGTTGGTTTATGCCTTAGGCTGTTGGTTTGAATCTAGAGGAACTGTAGATCTTGTAGAACGTGCTTTGGAACGTAGATGGATACGACTAGTGAACCTAGAAATGTTTTAGGCATCCAAAATGTAATTGGGAATTTAGATTGACTGTAAACGCGTGTCTGTGTGATGTTTCTGTTTCAGCCGAGATTCGTGTACTTGGTGTTACTACTCTTTCCTTGCTAGACTCAGAGGCGACTCATTCGTTCATCTCGAGTGAGTTCACTCAGAGGATGGGTATAATTTCGAAGAGCTTGGGTGTAGCTCTCGCAGTGACGATTCCATCGGGAGAGGAGATATCGACGACCAGTGTCGTTCAGGGATTGACGATGATGTTCCAGGATCATGCGATAAGAGCAGACTTGATCGTCTTGCCGATGTCATGATTTGACCTCATCCTAGGTATGGACTGGTTGACGGAGTTTGGAGCGGTGATTTTTCCAGCGGAGGTCAGTGACGATCAGACCGCCAGGGCAAGAGACCTTCTTATTTGATGCAGCGAGGAGACCACATAAGACCAGGTTCATATCTTTTCTACAGGCTAGGAAGCTAGTCGAGCTGGGACGTCAGTCATTCTTGGCCAGTGTTACCACTTCAGGAGGTACAGCGGACCCTTCACTGTCTGATGTGGAGGTAGTCAGAGAGTTTGCAGATGTTTTCCCTGATGACGTTGTGGGAGTTCCACCAGAGAGAGAGGTGGAGTTTTCGATTGAGCTGATGCCAGATACAGTGCAATCTAAGGCACCGTGTCGATTGGCTTCTACGGAGATGAAGGAGCTGAAGGAGCAGATTCAGGATTTTCTCGACAAGGGATTTATTCGCCCTAGATTTTCCCCATGGGACGCGCCAGTTCTGTTTGTGAAGAAGAAGGATGGCAGTATGAGGTTGTGCATAGACTATCGGAAGTTGAACCGTGTGACAGTGAAGAACAAGTACCCACTCCCGAGGATTGAGGATTTGTTTGATCAGTTGCAGGGAACTTCGGTTTTCTCAAAAATAGACTTGAGATGTGAGGACTAGAAATTGTTAAGTACGATTTATTAGCTAAAAGAATTTTGGATTAGGATTAGCTAATTGAGTTTCTGATTATCGGGTTTTTAGATGTGAGGATTTGGTGATTTTCAGAATTTCAGATTTGAGTGGAATCTGGATGTTCAGATGTGTCCCTCGCGTGTTTGCGTGAATTGCCGCGAGCAGGGAGCGAAACGCTGTCGTTTCAGGTTCTAGTCAGATATGGCGTTTCAGGAGGTAATGTGATGTAGTATCGTGTTTTCAGATTTGACTCTAGTGAGTTGAATCTGTTTAGCGGGCGTGAACAGATGTGAGCATCTATTTTGGTCAAGTCTGGATGAGCGTTAGCGGGATCTGTTGTGAGAGCGGGGCCCCTATGCTACGTCATTTTGTTAAGTAGCGCGAAGCCGTTTTGATTAGAAGAACGTGATTTGTTTAGAGAGTCGGATCCGAGATAGCGTAGTCAGATGTGAGTGACAGCTGAGGCCAGATTTGAGGGACTTCTGCCTTAGCGATAGGATCTGAACTTGTCGATGATTGACTTTCACTGTAGCTTGGACTTGGGGATTTAAATTAAGTGTCGATCAACACTTAGTGCATTTCGAACCTGATATTTCTTATCTTCATCCCCGATAACCCTCGATTGGTACTGTTCATCCGAACCCTATTCTACCGTCAACACTTAGTGCATTTCGAACCTGATATTCTTATCTTCATCCCCGATAACCCTCGATTGGTACTGTTCATCCGAACCCTATTCTACCGTCGTTTTACGCCACCGTTTGGAGTAAGATTGGTAGCGCTGAGCTCGTATTCTCTACAGCGTTCGATTCATTCCAGTTTGGAGACTGGAGTCGACGGATTTGAGGAGCACAAAGTTGTTGCAGTGTTCGTGTATCTTCACGATTGTTGACCCGTAGTTCGTCTGTTCTTTAGCAGCTTTGGGTAAGTGATTTCTTTCCATTTTAAGCTTCGTTGAGAGCTGAGTGATGCTCTGTAGAGTTGAGGTAGCTGAGTGAGCTACGAGGCTTTATAATTTGAGCTGTATGAGTTCAGATTTGAGTTGATATTGAGATATCTTAACAGATTTGAGCTGTTAGTGGCTTCTGTTGAGTTCGTCGTGAAGCTGCTAGGCAGTAGACTTGAGTTGGTTGTTGTGCCCTTGTTTTTGTAAGATCTATTGAGGTAGAGGCTGAATTGAGGTACGAATTGAGCTAGATGTAGCAGCTTTGTTATCAGCTTTGGAATATTTCTTTCGTGTACTAGCTGCTGTGGTTTGTGCTGATTGTATGATGATTCTGTGCTCATATCTGTTTTGTGCGTGAGATATATGTATGATTTTAAGCATGAGTTTGCTTTGCTTACACGCATACATATTGAGCCTGATTTCTTTGAGAGCTAAATTCCTTTGCACGTTGTGATCTTCCGGCTAAGTCGTCGAGCCTGAAAGGTCCAATACTGCTTTTGATGTGGTGGCCGGCTGAGTCGTCGTGCCTGAATACCACTGCCTCGTGATGGTCGGCTGAGTCGTCGCACCTGAAGATCACAAGATGACGATGATTGATGAGATCTGCACAGCTGACTCGTTGTGCGTTGTCTACTGATGATTCTTGGTAGCCCTTTCATGCATTGCACGATTGAGATATTGCATTGTCTGATATGATAGATGCTTTCGTTGTGCTCTTCGTACTGAGGTTTGACCTCATTTTTTTTCCCTGTTTTGAGCTGCTTTGGTCGGCGTTGTCCATTGCAGGTTCTTCAGATAACCAGGCTGGACAGAGTGGAGCTTCAGCTGGTAGATCCCCTTTTTGATGTGAGTCCCAGTTGTATTGATATTTATATTGAGCCAGGGGATATCCTGTGCCTTTATTTGATTTGAGGGATCTGTAGTTGGTTGACTACTTGATTTATTGTATGTTGTTTGAGTTTTGAGTTAAACTCTTATTTTGAGTATGAATGTATTTTGAATTATATTGGATCAGGCCCATAATCGAAAATTTTTAGCCCATATATTTTATGATGCTTCCGCATATTTGCGACTAATTGATGTATTAGCGCACCGGGCCTGACATGAGATCTGGTTACCATCAGTTGCGGGTTAGATAGGAGGACATGTCCAAGACTGCATTTCGGACACGTTACGGCCACAATGAGTTCTTGGTCATGCCTTTCAGACTGACGAATGCCCCAGTGATCTTCATGGATTTGATGAACCGGGTCTTCAGATAGTATTTAGAACAGTTCATCATAGTTTTCATAGACGACATCTTGGTCTATTCGAGGAGCTTAGAGGAGCACAGACAACATTTACAGACCGCACTGTAGACATTGGGAGAGCACCTATTGTATGCCAAGTTTAGAAAGTGCGAGTTTTGGCTAGAGCAGGTGGATTTCTAGGGCATATCGTTTCTAGAGATGGTATTTCTGTCCACCCATCAAAGGTGGAGGCAGTTCAGAACTGGGGGATTCCAAAGAATGCAATAGAGATTCACATTTTCTTGGGTTTAGCAGGATATTATCGCAAGTTCATCATGGGATTCTCTTAGATTTCAATGCCCTTGACAGCCCTGACCAAGAAAAATTCAAAGTATGTGTGGAGTCCTGAGTGTCAGAGGAGCTTCGATCCGCTGAAGGAGGCTCTCACTTCAGTGCCAGTTTTAGCGATGCCTGTGGATCATGAGGAGTTTGTGGTGTACACAGATGCTTCCCTGAGAGGGTTAGGTGTAGTACTGATGCAGGGTGGCATGGTAATGCTTACATATGCGTCGAGACAGCTGAAGAGTTATGAGCAGAATTATCAGACGCATGATCTGGAGCTTGCAGTAGTAGTGTTCGCACTGAAGATTTGGAGACACTACTTGTACGGTGAGAAGTGTCAGATTTTCATCGAACATAAGAGCCTCAAGTACTTATTCACCCAGAAGGAGCTAAACATGAGGCAGTGCAGATGGCTGGAGTTGGTGAAGGATTATGATTGTGACATTAGCTACCATTCGGGTAAAGCTAATGTAGTAGTAGACTCTTTGAGCTGGAAGACATCAGTAGTGGCATGCTTATCAGTTGAGAGGCCTCTGCAGGCGGAGATTCAGAGATTTGGATTGGAGTTTTACTCAGGAGGCTGTGCACCTAGCCTTGCAGCGCTCACAGTTCAGCCGACTCTTCAAGATCGTATTAGAGACGGGAAGGCCTATGACGAGTAGTTACAGCAGTGGAGACAGCGAGATGAGGCCAGAGGACGAGGTCTGTATACAGTTGAGGATCTGATCGTTCGTTTCAGAGGTCTCATGTGGGTGTCGAGCACTGAGCAGTTGAGAGCTGAGATCTTATCTGAGGCTCATGCATCGACGTACTTCATCCACCCAGGGAGTACGAAGATGTATAGGGATTTACAGATGCTCTATTGGTGGTTGGGGATGAATAAGGATATTGACAGATTTGTATCCGAGTGCTTGACCTATCAGCAGGTCAAGGCAGAGCATCAGCGACCGGCAGGGTTATTGCAGCCACTCCATATTCCTGAGTGGAAGTGGGAGATCATTACGATGGATTTTTTGATCGGATTACCCAAGAGTCCCAGAGGACACAAATCGATATGGGTGATTGTGGATCGACTCACCAAGTCTGCACATTTCCTGTTAGGAAAGGATCAGATCTCACTCTAACAACTCGAAGGGACGTGAGATCTGATCAGACAAAAATGAGGCGCAATACCTCAATGTTCTTGAACGTAAATAAAGAGAGCACCGATAACAGATCTGGATTGGCATTAAAATACCAAGCGGAAGTATCCAGAACTTATCTCTAATTTTAAAACACTCGCTAAAAAGATTCTAAATATAATGCAATGCGTGTATGCGGAAAGCGTAAGGAAATTACTCAGCTGTTTGTTTATGGAAGTTCGGATTTCAAATATCCTACGTCTCCCCTTCTTCCTTTTCAGGAAAGTTCCACTAGAAGAATTTGATCCGCAGACCCAATCAGATTTGGGACTTACCCACTGCCCAAATCTGAACTCCTAGAATCTACACCAGCTCTCAGCTGTGTTCACTCAATCACTTCTTTTATGCCTCAGTGAGAAAGGCTACATACACAGAGTTTAACGTCTTCGTGCAAGACACAGATTTGGTGTTTGGTTTGTGGTTTTGATTCACTCACTATTCTGTTTCGCACATCTCTCATATATATATGTGTTAGTGAATCTCTGTGTGTGTATATTTTACGGTGAACGTTCAACTCTCGAATATTAAATCTCACACAACAAGGAAGTGCTTCACCAAAGCTGATAAGGTTCAGCAGTCGACACTTGCAATTAGCTCCTTCTCCAAGGTGGTCTACTGCTTCACCTTTCTGTGTTTCTTCCTAAATTGAAATCGTCGCATCATCTTCTCTCTTAAAATCTTCTTTCCGTTGAACACAAGTTTCTTCCCGTTGAAAGGTGTTCTGTAAAGTACCGACAGAGTTGTCCTTGTGTCCCTTATTTTAAGGCTTTTGCAGGCTTTTGTCGACTTCTGAATAGGCTTTTGTTGACTTCTGAACAGACTTCTCTTCACATCTGAATCCAGATCTCTCTTCATATCAGATTTCTCTTCGCATTTGATCCAGATTCCTCCATACATCTGAATCAGTCTTCACAACAGATGACCCAGATTTCTCCTTCACAGCTGATCCAGACTTCTCCTTCACATATGAACCAGCTTGCATATTTTCGCATGAGACCAGTGCTTCTCCCTCCGAAACGGTCCAACAAGCAAGACTCACAATCTTCGCTCGTGAACTAAGCCGCTTTTCGGCAAAATTCCTTCGTTTAGGCCTCCGAAATCGCGTTTTCCTATTTTCAGATCTTGGTCTGCTACAGTATCAGATCTTATAGAGTTACAGTATCAGATCTGATTCATCTCACTGCTGCCCAGCTCTCGTCAGATTTGGTTCAGCTCCTCCTCGGATCTGAAGTCTTTTCTTTGGCTCTCCAGATTTCTTCTGGGATCTGTATTGTTGCATTTCCAGCTAAGATCTGCACGCTACGTAGAACCATTAGAAACAGAATAACAAGTTTTGTGTAATTCAAAACTCATATCTGGATCTGTTTACACATATCCATCATTTCCTACCGGTGAAGACCACTTTCACCTTGACATAGTACGCAGAGCTTTACATTAGAGAGATTGTCAGGCTGCGTGGCATACCAGTCTCTATTGTGTCAGGTCGGGACACCGGATTTACTTCTGCGTTTTGGAGGAGCTTGCACGTAGCTTTGGGGAATAAGTTGTCATTCAGTACAACTTTTCACCCACAGATAGATGACCAGTCGGAGAGAGTCATCCAGATTCTGGAGGATTTGCTGAGAGCGTATGTGATAGATTTCCAGGGTACGTTGGATTCTAGATTTCCTTTGGTAGAGTTCACGTACAATAACAGCTTTCAGGCATCAATTGGTATGGCTCCCTATGAGGCTTTGTACGGGAGGAGGTGTAGGTCTCCCGTGCACTGGATGAGGTTAGAGAGAGAGTTTTGACTAGTCCAGAGCTGGTGCAGCAGACCGCAGATATTGTGACGAGGGTACGGGATCGGATGAGGACAGCCCAGAGTCGTCAGAAGAGGTATGCCGATCATAGACGACGTGTTAGGATCAAGCGCTTACCACTAGGCCAAAAGCTATAGCTATTAGTCATGGTGCAACTTTATTTCCTTATAATGTGGCAGCGCAGAGTGCACCTATTATGTGCGTTAGGGTTGGGCTGTTAGGCCCATGAGTCAGGGGAGGTGCGTGTCTAACTACTGGTGCTGTCTCAATTCCCTTAGAGATCAGTCTTCCCCTTCCCCTACTGCCGGCTCTATCCCCAGCAGAGATAGTATTACCCGTTAAGATCTGGCATCACACTTTTACAGCCCACATGGCCAACCAGATCAAGCGGCGCAACGTCAGCAGCTTGGTTCAACTTTATTTCCTTATAATGTGGCAACGCAGAGTGCACCTATTATGTGCGTTAGGGTTGGGCTGTTAGGCCCATGAGTCAGGGGAGGTGCGTGTTAACTCGTTGGTGCTGTCTCAATTCCCTTAGAGATCAGTCTTACCCTTCCCATACCGTCGGCCCTATCCCCAGCAGAGATAGTATTACCCGTTAAGATCTGGCATCACACTTTTACAGCCCACATGGCCAACCAGATCAAGCGGCGCAACGTCAGCAGCTTGACGTAAGAGAACTTCCCAGGAGGTCACCCATCCCAGTACTGCTCTCACCCTTGCACACTTAACTCAACACGACGAGATATGGAGTTAACTGTAGGAGACCATGTACTCATGAGGATATCGCCCATGAAGGGCGTGATGCGTTTTGGCCGGAGAGGCAAACTCAGCCCGAGTTTTATTGGGCCATTTGATATTTTGAAGAGGGTTGGTACTTTGGCGTATCGAGTAGCACTACCACCAAGCTTGTCAGCGGCACATAATGTATTTCATATCTCGATGCTACGAAAGTATGTTCCGAATCCATCGCATGTGTTGGACTTTGAGCCGCTCCAGTTAGCACCAGATCTATCTTTTGAGGAGCGACAAGTTCAGATTTTGGCTCGAGAGGAGCGCAGAATTAGAGAGTGGATTATTTATGCCCTCATATTTTTAAGAGCAATTTTATTATTTAGCAGCAATTTCAAAAAAATGAGATTTTTATGTATATTGGTTGAGGGGAACCCGTTTTTCACCTATACGGGCTGTTTTAATGGACTCTCCTATATTTTAAAATTTAGGAGGCTATATATTACGAAAATTTAAGATTTAAAGCCTATGTTTAGAGTTTTATTCGATATTTTAAATTAGTGAAGGGTTAGCATTGGAAAATTCTATTATTTCCTAATTAAAAACATTGGAGGGGTCATTTTGGACATCATTCATTTTCACAACCCTAGTTTCTTGAAACCCTAGCCACCTCCTCCCTTCTCCCTCACTTTCACGTCACACTCCCCTCTCCCTCAAGCTCGAATTCTTCAAGTTTTTGGTGTGATTCAAGGTGGTGTGTCCCGATATCGTGTCTTCCGCTCCGGTAACACGTATCTCTTCCATATTCTTCAATCAAGACATGTTATATCTCTCTTTTTCTCAACATTTAAGCCCTAATATTCTGTTTTTAATCAATGATGGCATGAATTGTATGTGATTTGAATTGATCTATGCATAATGTTTGAGATTCATGCATGCTTCATCGTTTTCATTACGTGTTTGGTTCGTTCTTATGATGCTTTGGCCAAGGGTGGTTCACGGGGCTTGAGCTCAGTTCATGGAGGTCCTAGGGTGGTCTAGGGTCGGTTCAGTCGGACCGGGTTGAATCAGTCGAGGGTCGGGTCAAATATTATAAGTTGGATCCAAGTTATTTTATTTCTGGATCGGGTGTTTTTATTTTAAAAGATTAAGTCTAATTTTTAGCGTATCGGGTCAAATGTTTTAATGTCAAAATTTTCAAGTCAAAATACTTTTAATTTATGGGCCTTATACTTTTATTTAAGTTTAAAGTCAAAATTTTAGTCAAGAGGACTTTTATTTAGCCAAATTTTATGTTTGATTTTAAAGCAAAGGAGTGAGTATTTTATAACCCTTTTTGAGTTCACTTTTAAAGTTATGGGTCAAGTCATGTTTAGGGTTAAATGTCATTCTAAGGTTAAGTCTAGGCTTCTGGGCTTAGAATGGGTGGTCTAGAAACCTGAACCAGTCCTTGATCGTAGTAGAAAATGTAGAAGCCCGTGAATATATATTTACTAATATACATAGTATTTTATGTATGATAATGTTTTAAATGAATGAATTAAATATATATTGACGGGCTAAGCCTTTTAAATTGCATGTTTTATGAAATGTACGCATCATGAAAGTTTTATGAAATGTTAAGGAATGAAAGAAAAAGAAATATATTTTTGAGGGATTGAAGTGATTCATGGCAAGTTTACGATGGGTGGAATCGGGATACCGGGCCCGATGAACCCCTGTTCATGTTATTACGAGCTTATGGATCCATGTATTCACGGCATGGTGAAGTGGCAACATAGAGGTGTGAGGGATCCCGAGGTAAGAGCGGGGTGAACCTCATCGCCACGTACGTTGGTTCTTATGATTGATCAATCTCTTATATTATGGCTCACACTTCATGGATACGACTCACACACCCTTTTACGTTACGTTATGTTATGACATTCCTCAGTATGTTACAATAGATGATTATGTACTATTATGAAGAGTTTCAACGCATGTTTTACGATCACGCATGCACGTTTTAAAGTTATTTTACGATACATATGTGCTTGCATGCGATTTTATTATATGTACCTTGTTATTATTCAGATAGAGCATGGTGGGACTTTAGGCTCACTAGGTATAAATGGTGCAGGTGATGATCATGTTGACTTTGTTCCTACTGGAGGTGAGGACCTCTGAGCGCCCATGCAGCTGTTACCCCCCACTCTGACGTCTTCATTTTATGTTATGAAACATTTTCAGATATTTAGTCAGTCATGTTAAGTTTTTGCAACTTTTACTTATACTGATTTTAAACCGTATGGACGACTTTATGTTTAGAGATATTTATTTATTTATGTTTTAAAGTAATGTTTACAAAATGTTTTGGAAGGTACCAACGAATCGAGGAGCTAATTTGCCTTTAAATCTGAAGCGCATCACGCTTTTGAAAGGAGAAACTTTTAGAAATACCCTATTGCCAACCTCAAATTCCAACGGTCGACGTCTTTGATTAGCATAGCTAGAGAAATGGTCTTGAGCAGCTTTCATTCTTCCATCACTACTGCACGCAGCATATCCTCCAAAGTCTGAATAGTCCGCTCAGACTGGCCATCTGTCTGTGGGTGATAGGCTGTACTCATAGCCAATCTCGAACCCATCGCTGCTTGCAAGCTCTTCCAAAATCGAGAAGTGAATCTTGGATCTCTATCGGACACTATCGAAACAGGGACTCCATGCAATCTAACCACATGGTCGATATACAGTTTTGCCATTTTCTTCATGGAACATCTCACATCATAGGGAATGAAATGGGCAGACTTCGAAATTCTATCAATTACCACCCAAATAGCATCGCATCCCCTGCTCGATCGAGGTAGATGAGTTACAAAATCCATGGCAATGTGCTCCCAATTCCATTGGGACACCTCCAAACTCTGTATCAAACCACCAGGTCTCATTCTCTCAGCTTGACCTGTTGGCAATTCAGAAATCTGGCAACAAAGCCAGAGATGTCGCTCTTCATACCTGCCCACCAGAAGAGAGACTTCAAGGCATGGTACATCTTTCTCTCGCCTGGATGCACACTATACCGGCTACAATGTGCATCGTTCATGACGGCCTCTTTCAAATCGATCAAGTTCGGAACCACCAATCTTCCTTGAAATCTCAAGCATCCATCCGAAGAAACAGAGAAATCATCAGACTGACCGCTTCGGGCCTTAATCTTCAACTCATGAACATGTGGATCAGTCCTCTGTGCCTCCCTGATGGCACTCACAATCTGTGGTTCTACCTGAATCGAAGAAACCATAAAGACTGATCACCCGGCTGAAAACGCCAACCAGAAGTACTCAACTGATCATAGACTTTAGAGACACTCAAAGAAGGAAGCATCGCAGGCTGGGTCTTCCTACTCAATGCGTCGGAAACTGAGTTCATCCGCCAGGGCTGATACTGAATCTCACAGTTAAAGTCCTTGAGCAATTCCATCCATCGTCGTTGCCTCATATTCAAATCAGACTGCGTGAAGATATACTTCAGGCTCTTGTGGTCGGTGTACACCACAAATTCTTCACCATATAGATAATGCCGCCAAATCTTCAAGGCAAACACTATCACAGCCAACTCCAAATCATGAACAGGGTACCTCGTCTCGTGAGGCTTCAGCTGTCGAGACGCATAGGAAATCACGTACCCGTTCTACATCAGAACGCATCCTAAACCATTGAGAGAAGCATCGGAGCACACAACGAATCCTCCAGATACAGACGGTAGAGTCAGAACAGGAGCAGTAGTAAACTTCTCCTTCAACATCTGAAAGCTATACTCGCACTCATCAGTCCACACAAATCTCTTATCCTTCTGAGTCAAAGGCCTGGCTATCTAAGAGAACTTCTCGATAAAACTCCTGTAATAGCCAGCTAATCCCAAGAAATTATGGATCTCTGAAACATCCTAGGTCTCTCCCAGTTACGAACTGCTTCGACCTTGCTCGGATCTACCGAAATCCCTTGTGCTGAAATCACGTGACCCAAAAAGATAATTCGATCAATCCAGAATTCGCACTTGCTAAACTTGGCATAGAGCTGCGAGTCTCTCAATCTCTGCAACACTAGTCTCAAATGCTCCTTATGCTCTCTCAAACTCCTCGAGTACACCAGAATGTCATCTATGAAGACGATCACAAACCGATCGATATACTCGCTGAAGAAGCGATTAATCAAATCCATGAACACAGCTGGGGCATTTGTCAACCCAAACGGCATGAAAAAAAACTCATAATGCCCATATCGAGTCCGAAAAGCTGTCTTAGCCACATCAGCGTCTCTAATCCGCAACTGGTGATAACCAGAGCACAAATCAATCTTCGAGTAAACGACCGATCCCTGCAACTGATCGATCAAGTCATCAATCCTCGGCAAAGGATACTTGTTCTTCACCGTCTCCTTATTCAACTGTCGGAAGTCCACGCACATCCTCATAGATCCATCCTTCTTCTTCACAAAAAGAATCGGAGCTCCCCAAGGCGACATACTCGGTCTGATGAAGCCTTTTTCCAAGAGATGTCTCAACTGGTCCTTCAACTCTTTCAACTCTGCTGGCGCCAACCGGTAAGGAGCTCTAGAAATCGGGGCAGTACCGGGCACCAACTCAATGATGAAATCAATCTCACGTCTTGGAGGGAATCTAGGAATCTCATTTGGAAACACATCGGGAAACTCTCGTACGATCGGAATATCGCTCAACTCCAATCGCTGCTCTTGGGATACGTATAGCGCGTAAATCATAAATCCCACGTTATCCAACGATAGCAGGCTAAACATCTCCATGGCGGACACCAGTGGAATCTTCGAGCGCGAATCGGCACCGTAGAACTCCCACTTCTCACTCGAGTCAGGGCGAAATCTCACCACACCATGAAAGCAATCGACCGTAGCCTTATAACTAGACAACACGTCCATCCCCAAGATGCAACCAAAATCTCTCATTCCCAAAACAATCAAATTGGAAACCAAAACGTGCTCATCAAATCGAAGCACACAATCCAACACCACTTCACGGGACCACAGACTCACACCAGCAGGGGTAGACACGGAAACAACATCACACAATGGGGAAGAACTCAACCCATGTTCACACACAAACATCTCAAAAAAAAGGAGTGTGATGCACCAGTGTCAAATAAAACTTTCGCAGGAAAATCAAAAATAAAGCATGTACCTCCAATCACCATGCCAGGCGTCTCCTCAGCCTGCTCTCTAGTCAAAGCGTTCGCCTGAGCCTGCTTGGGAATCTGGAACTGAGGTCTCTGAGGTGCTCCAAACCTAGACGGTCCACTAGGCTGAAATCCAGATCGCTGAGTAGGGGTAGGAAACTGTGGTCTCTGAGATGAACCACCAGCTGATCCCTGCTGTGAAGGAATCGAAGACTGACCCCTCAACAGAGGACACACTCTCAGAAAGTGTCCTGGCTGACCACAGTTACGGCAGGACCCCTGAACTCCACGACACTGCGATGTCGGATGCCTTACTCCGCACTGTCCACACGTCATGCCACTAGAACCGCTGCCAGATCCACTACCCAAACCAGAACTCATGGAACCAGAGGAACTCGAATCCGCCTTCTTCTTGAACTATTTCCCTCGAGGTCGAAATCTCTGGCGGTTCGACTGCTGTTGCTGATGCTGCGACCCCTGAGGAGAGTAAAAAGATTGCGACGCATCCTGAATAGGCTGATAGGTGCGCCCAGTAGTCGTCTGAATCGGAGCCTCAACCTCCATCAAACTCTCCTCAATATCCACTGCTCGGTTCACCGCATCAATATGGGTCGCAGGCGAACCAGGAAAAACCATCCGGTACAAATCAGGCCTCAAGCCTTTCAAAAACTTGTTCCTCTTCGTCCTCTCTTGGTTGGCAACGTGTGGCACATAGACCAAAAGCACAGAAAACTGTCGGGCATACTCAGCCACTCGCATGATGCCCTGCCTCAGATTATCGAACTCCCGCTCCCGGCTGTTATAGAAGGACTCCGGGGTATACTCCTGTCGAAAGGCCTCGCAGAAGCTCTCCCAAGTGATCACAGCCCCACTATCACGAAGGATACGGGAAGTACCCCTCCACCAGTGCTGTGCATTGTCTATCAGCTGCAACACCGCCAGCTTCAGTCTTTTCTCGGGAGCGTACTCCAGAGTATCAAACAACTCCTCCATCTGTGCTAACCAAGCCTCAGCCATCGCACCACCCTCTGCTGCAGAAACGTCGGAGGGTTCGTCCGCTGAAACCTAGCTAGGACCAACTCCATCCCGCCTATCTGTCTAGTAACATCCTCGAACTGATGAACATCATCATCACTACCTGCCCTAGACTCCTCCTCAGTACGTCTAGTTGTCCTACCTCTTCCTCTTCTCGACGGCATCTAAACAAGTCTAGAGGTAAGATCTCACAGCAGATAGATATATCACATAGACAGATAAAAGATCACATAAGTCACAGAGTCAATCAAAATCAAATCAAAACTCTGTGTCTAGACTCAAGTGTGATCAAAGGAAATCGAGCTTATCCCAGTTTAAGCTCTGATACCAAAAATGTCAGGCCCCGTGCTAATTACTCAAGATAATGTTGGGGAACAACGGTGTAGGATCCGGATCCCGCCTCCCGGGGTGCAGCGGAAAACAAAATTGCCCGGGATACGATCAATACAATTGATATTCAAACACAATACGAACCATTCATAGGGTGTTTTCGTTGATTACCTTGCTGGCAACTCGTGCCTGGCTCCAACCGGAATTACAAGAACGCCGGCTCTTCATGATAGGCGGCGGTAGATTCGTCAAATACAAGTCACGACCGGAAACGATCTCCCTCCGATCAGCCTGCACTAGAAGACTGATGGATTTTATCACCAACGGATTCTCCTCGAAAAGTTGGCCGGA
>KV004575.1:139850-151745 GCA_001598015.1 Dorcoceras hygrometricum
ATTTACAAACCGAAATCACAAAAACCTATTGCATACACCTAACACATTGGGCACGGCTCTCGATCATCCCAAACATGCAATCAATCTAATTAATATGCATAAATTAAATAATCAAATTATTTATCCACAAAATCATATTGATGGCAAAATTTGTAAAACCTAGCATACACCTAACACATTGGGCACGGCTCTCGATCATCCCAAACATGCACAATCTAATTAATATGTCATTAAATTAAATAATCAAATTATTTATCCACAAAATCATATTGATGGACTTGGACCGGCCCAACGGGCCCAGGTCCAACGAATGAACATTCGGTTCATCCCTATCACCGTGACTTCATCGTAACTCCGATCGCCGATCAGATCGGACCGATCGACTCAGTTTCCAAAACAGAACACTATGATCTGAAAAACCATTTTCAGAACCCCAGTGGAAAATGACCGTTTTGCCCCTCAACAGCGGGAAATCACGATTTGACCCCTGTTGACTTTTAGGAAGTCGCACTCCCCAAAATCCTCTTACCATGATCAACACATTGAGCTCAGTATCCGTGCGGGAATCTCAAATCCAGTAGTTGTGTGACCCTCAATGGTTCAGGGATACAGCTAGCCGTGGGCCCCCAACCATTGCGACTCCGGAATCACAATTCCGGACTTGCCCATCGGATCATGGTAAGAGCGTCTAGCAACATCGCCCCATGATCCCCAAGGTATCACTGATAGTGCCTGCAAGAACCAGTTGGTCGTGGTTAGCGTACAGTATGGTCCTTTCAATCCATATATCCCGATCAGATCAACGACCATTGGTAAATCGAGAGTCGCTAAAGATTCGATAGCTATGCATACATCTTGGAGATCGAATAGTGACATCCCGAGTGTAACTAGGTAAACCCATTTACCTAAAACACTTCTAGTACTCTGGCCAGAGATTTATACACTATTATCCCCTCAGATAGCATAGGATATCCACGCATGTCTGCGAGCGGTGAATCCTCGACAACGATGCATCGACTCCTACATGCATCAGGGCCTCACCCAATCCCGCCGCCTAACGACCCCAAGTGAGTCGGCAAACGAATCAAAGTGAGTCGCCTATCATGTAGAGCCTCAATGTAGTTTCGAGTCGTGAGGACTAATCAGTACAACCAAGACCTCGGACTTATCCACTCGACAAATGGTAACCACTTGGAAAGTCCGAACGAGGGTAGTTCGATAGATCACCAGGTAACTATCTATCTGCATGCTCAGAACATCACAATGTTCCCTACCAATGAAACATGGTACTTCGCATCGTAGATACTAGTCTCAAGCTCGGGCGGCCTTATCCTCATTTTGACGGCCCAATCGACTAGGAACTGATTCAGAATACACAGTGACTATTAGATGTGTTTCATGATAGCCTTCATACCCACTATCACATCTAACATACACTATAGTGCATTATAGGTCTTTACTCAACGCAATTGTTAATCATCATACAACACAATGAAAGTAAAGAATGTCGTAAATAAATGCGAATATCATATATAAAGATCGTTTCATACAAGAGTCTATGAACCCACACGTCACAAGTTGGCTAGTTGGTCATCTACTCTAACAGATAATAGCACAATTAAGCACATAATCACGGAAGCGTAAAAATCGGGCTTAAAAATTTTCGAAATAATTTAGGCCTGAACTTAAAATCATACATACAAATAATTCATAATCAAAATATGAGTTGACTCAGACTCATACAAACCAGGTAACAATAAATCTTAAATCAAATACAGATCCCCCATACATAGTAACACGGGGCATCCCCCGGTTCAATACATAAATATAATAACTGGGACTCATGGAAATGGGGATCGACCAGCTGAACCTCCACTCTGTCCAGATTGGTTACCTGAAGATCCTGCAAATGGGTAACGCAGACCCAAACAACACAAAAGCAGGAAAACAAATACGAGGTCAAGCCTCAGTATGAAGAGCTATCTAAACAGCTAAACATGCAACATGCTATAAATCAATGCTATGAATGCATGAGGGCTATCAAAGATCGGATAGCTAGACCAGCAAGTCAACTGGCAATCACATCAATCGAGCCTCTATACCACGCACAGCAAGTCAGTCGGTGGAAATCATCGGTCCGTGATCTTCAGGGTCCGTCAAAACCCATCACAGCTCGGTGGTAGACACTCGAATCCGGTCGTCACGACTCCGATGATAGCGTTGGACTTTTCAGGCACGACAACTCAGTCGGCCAGTCACAACGTGGCTCTAATCTCGGGTCATCAATCAATCTGTCAGGCTCAATATGTATGCATGTATGCCAATCAATAATCAATTCACAATGCATACATTAATTCATTACGTGAAACAGAATATTGAACTCAATCAATTTCACAAACTGTAACACGTATAAGCACAGAATTGACATCAACAGATCCATAGCATCGATCACAGCCATGTTCACGCTCAAAACTGTTAAATCTGCTCAATTCGTACCTTTAAATCCTCAAATTCTACCTCACAGATTCCTCAAATGCACGACAGGACTTCCTGGAAGCTGGAATATGTTTCAAAGCCTCACAATCAGCTTAGCTCAAGCATAAATCAAAGCCTGAACACTCTAATACCTACGGCCAGAACCATACTCAAGTTCTAAACAATTCTACGCAGGTAATAGCTACTAGACAAAGCTTAATTCAACGAGAAATGCTCACCCCGAAGCTTAAACCAGCAGGAGAACAACGAAAACAGACTTCTCCAAAAAAGCTTCGAACACCAGTAGCTACACGCTCTCACTCCAACGCCAATTCAGGGCTTCAAATGGGTAGCAATCGAAAGAGCAACTCACAACGAATCCAGCGCCACCTAAAACTCTCAAATCATCGGCGGAGAACGGCGGAAATCTAAGGAAGATATGCTTGGGTGAACAGTAGCTCAACGAGGGTTTGGATAAGAAGATAAGAAATATCGTGTTCAAAATATTTCTAAGTGTCGATCAACACTTCTATATTTATATCTCTCAAATCCAACGTCTGCTGATCACAAGAATAATCAGTCGTTGTGAATAGTAGAAATCTGCTAACAAAACCAGTCACAACAATCATTCGTTGCATTCTCAAAAGAAACGTCAAAACGACACCGTTCCAACTAACTCAAACGACGTCGCAGAGCTTCATCAGCTGACAACATATATCTCTTGTGAAGCAACCAAAAGCTGGTAACAGATCTCTACAAAAACCCATCAGTCGACTGGTTACGCAAAACAAGCCAAAACGACGATGCGTCAACTAATCCAAACGACATCGTAGCGCTCCACCAGCTGGTACAAAATTCCCTATGAAAACCAGCAGCTGGTTACGCTAAACAATCCAGACGCAACATAAACACAGCGTTTCAACTTAACAAAATGACGTCGCGTTGCTCCCACGACTGGTTCCTCAAACCAACAGCTGGTCACCCAGTCACAACGCATTCTTCATAACAATTCTCTCACATCTGGTTATTCCAACCATCAGCTGGTCGCTCCTTTACTCACGCATCTGCTGGTCCAGTAGTCAACACTCAAAAATGTTGACCAACACGTGTCGCTCTCTCGCTAACTCTCGCGCTAAATTCAACGTCTGCCAGCAGCAACCTCTTCAATCGAAACGACGACGTACATCTCACACGCTACAGTAACTATCTAAATCAAATTTTACCAGCTGCAAGCTACAGTACCGTTGACCCGCGTTGACTCTAATAATTTCGCTGCGGCTGATACAATACTTAGAGAAATTCGACCACTCTAAATCCTGCGACTGATCCTACAAAATCTGATTAATCACTATACGAATTTCTCAATCCTCACAATTTTTCAGTATTCAAATCGATTTGCTGACATGTCTTCTCAAAGTACAATGCTCACGTGCTAAAAGTCAAAATAGCCTGCTGAAGCATTAAATGCAAAGGACACAAAGTACAACCATGCCAGAACCTTTTCAGAAGAATTAACAGCTAGAAAGATGTGTCCAACGAGGAAAAACTGCACAGGGCTATTTATATGAAGAAGACAATGAGCAGATCAGAGGATGGAAAGGCGCATACAATAGAAGAAGAGCGCAAAAGGAAAGAGCGAAGTGTTGTACAAACCAAATTGTGAAACAGCAGAAAGCACAACACAAGCTCTGGGAAGACATTGGCGAAACCAGCTCAGACTAGGAGCACTTCCCAGTGTGAGAATACATTTGAGAGTGAGCGTACACTGTATATTTCTCACACACAGATCACTCAGATATGAGAACTGAGAGCTAAATTGTTGAGTTGAGTGCATCGGATATGTTGGCGACCATGGCGGATCCGGATCCCGTTTCCCGGGGGCGCAGCGGAAGTTAAAATTTTTGCCCCGAGATAAGTTCAATACATTAAAACTTAATCAATAAACCATTAATAGGGCGTTTATCAATTGTTACCTTGCAGGCGTCTAGGAGCCTGGCTCCGACCAGTTTCACAGGGAAACCGGCACTTCCAAGGTAGGCGGCGGTAGATCCTCCTAATCAGGTCCACGACCGAAAACAAGAGTCCTCTGTCAGTCTGCACTAGAAGAGATGACGGATTTGGGTTGTTTACGTACTAGGTTACCTTGCTGGCGTCTGGCGCCTGGCTCCGACCAGTTTCACGAGGAAACCGGCACTTCACGGTAGGCGGCGGTAGATTACGTCAATCAGGTCCACGACCGGAACGGAGACTCCTTCGTCAGCCTGCACTAGAAGGCCTGACGAGATCAGCGTGGACGGATTCTCCTCGAAAAGTTGGCCGGAACAAATTCCGGCGAGGGGCGGCGGCGACGGCGGCGCAAGGCGGCGGCGATATTAGAGAGGAGGGGGCGGTGGCTTTTGAGAGCTAGGGTTAGGGTTGCATTAGTTGTAATGTTATGATTTATGAAGCCCTAGTCTACCTTAAGTAGATTAGTGATGGACTTGGACCGGCCCAACGGGCCCGGGTCCAACGAATGAACATTCGGTTCATCCCTATCACCGTGACTTCATCGTAACTCCGATCGCCGATCAGATCGGACCGATCGACTCAGTTTTCAAAACTGAATTCTATGATCTGAAAAACTATTTTTCAGAACCCCAGTGCAAAATGACCGTTTTGCCCCTCACCAGCGGGAAATCACGATTTGACCCCTGTTGACTTTTAGGAAGTCGCACTCCCCAAAATCCTCTTCCCATACTCAACACATTGAGCTCAGTATCCGTGCGAGAATCTCGAATCCAGTACTTGTGTGACCCTCAATGGTTCAGGGATATAGCTAGCCGTGGGCCCACAACCATTGTGGCTCCGGAATCACAATTCCGGACTTGCCCATCGGATCATGGTAAGAGCTGGGCCTTTGGCTCACTAGTTTTCATTGAGTGCAGGTAATACAGAGTAGGAGCTGGAGGGAGATGAACTGAATGGAAGGAATGTGTTTATCGTGGACAACAGATTTCTTATTTCCTTTTGTTCCAGAGTTCATAGTTTCGTTTTGGAAACACTTTTGTATCGTATTAAAATGTTTTGTTACGAAGTTGTATCCAAACAGAATTCGAAATTTTCTATGCTATAAGTATTTGTACCAGACGTTATCACACTACGAGATGTATTATTTAAATATGCTATATCAGCTTTCTTCATTTCCGCACCTTTGCATGAGTTATCCTTGATTTCTCATCTTTGAATGTGAATAATTTCATCATTCTTATTTCCACCCGATAGTTAGTAGCGATCCATCCTCCGATGTTTATAACCTTTGATTTCATTCAATTGAACCCCAAAACTTATGATTATTCCGTCAAGAAAATGAGGGTCGTTACAGTTGGTATCCGAGCATGGTCCTTGAGATAAACACACTTCCAGTCTGAGCAAATCTCTCCAGCCTCTTCAAAACTTGTGAGTTTTATGTTCATGTTTTAGCATAGAGTAATCTCTCATACAGAATTGTGGTGGATTTGGACTACCCTTTTTCAGATATGTCGGGAAGAGGTAGAGGCAGAAGGAGTTTTGTCGAAGGAGATAGTGAATCAGAAGGCATAACTCCAGTCCTTGCCAATATGGCCCAAATTTTAGAACGTTTAGTTGATCAGACCTCTAATGCGAATGGTCACTCTTCGAATAGAATGATCAACAGAGAAGATCCTCAAGAGAAATTTAGGAGGCAGCGACCTCAAGAATTTTCTGGCACTACTGATCCCTTAGTGGCAGAAAGCTGGATAAAATCCATGGAGGTGATATTTGATTATCTTCACTTAACAGAACTCGAGAGACCCAGGTGTGCAATTTATATGCTCAAGGGAGATGCTATGATGTGGTGGGAAGGAGCCAAGTTAACAGTGGACTTGGAAATTCTTACCTGGGATGAATACAAGAGAGTTTTCTTTGAGCAATATTTTACAGTTGATGTTCGAGAACAATTACAAAGTGAATTTCTAACCCTGAATCAAGAAGGCATGGCGATGCGGGATTATATCCGCAACTTTGAGAGAGGATGTTACTTTGTTCCACTGATAGGGACAAACGCAGATGCCAAACTTCGCCATTTTATTAATGGGTTGAAGCCCATGATCAAGCATGATGTTAGACTGGCTGAACCAGTAGACTACAAAGCAGCGGTAAACAAAGCTTTGAGGGCAGAGCAAGACTGGAAAGCGATTGACGAGGAAAGACAATTAAAGAGGCAAGCTTTCCAGCAAAATGATAAAAGAAAATTTAAGAAGCAGAATAACAACAACCAGCAAGGGTCAGCAGGGAAGGGACCTATTGATGCACAGCCAATTTCTTCGGTTCCTCACACAGATAATAGGCCTCCATGTACCATTTGCAAGAAGAAACATAAGGGACAGTGTCTTCAAGGACAGAACGTATGTTATACTTGTGGTAAACCAGGCCACATGTCGAGAAGTTGTCCCCAGAAGCAACAGCAGCAGCCGCAACAGCAACTCGTTACCAGCAGGGCTTATGTGATGACTGCTGCTGAAGCACCAGCCGATACCACTTTGGTGACGGGTAAAATTTCTATTGATAACTTGCCTACCGTAGCATTATTATATTCTGGTGAAACGCATTCTTTTGTATCAGATAGATTTTCTTAGAAATTACCTGTTAAACCAGTGGAAATAGAAGTAGGATACTGTGTTCAAACTCCTACAGGAGAAAATATAGTAACCAATCGAATGCTTCGAAATGTAGAACTTGAATTGCAGGGTAATATTGTTTATGCAGATCTTATAGTATTACCTATGTTCGAATTTGACTTTATATTGGGAATAGATTGGTTAGTGAAACACGAAGCTGTTATAGACTTTAAGCAACGATCTGTCTTTATTAAGAAACCCGATGAAAATTCATTTTCATTCAAAGCTGGTAATTATGTGAAGACCCTTAAGCTAATATCAGCGATGAAAGCCCAGAAATGTTTAAGAAGTGGTTGTCAGAGATTTCTGGTAAATGTTATATCATTAGAACCTGAAAAGAAAAAGAAACTAGAACAAGTACCTGTTGTAAGGGAATTCCCAGATATTTTTCCAGAAGATGTTTCAGGTTTACCTCCCAATCGAGAATTAGAATTTACTATTAATTTAGTACCAGAAGCTGCTCCAATTTCAAAGCCTCCTTATAGACTTGCTCCTAAGGAAATGAAAGAATTAAAAGATCAGATTCCAGAGCTACTGGATAAAGTTTCATTAGACCCAGTACTTCCCCTTGGGGTGCACCAGTGCTTTTCGTAAAGAAGAAAGATGGGAGTATGCGTCTATGCATTGATTATAGGGAATTGAACAAACTAACGATTAAGAATAAGTATCCTCTCCCTAGAATCGACGATTTATTTGATCAATTAAGAGGAGCGACTGTATTTTCGAAGATAGACCTGAGATCAGGGTATCACCAGTTGCGTGTAAAAGAAACAGATGTGTATAAAACTGCTTTTAGAACAAGATATGGCCATTATGAATTTCTAGTTATGCCTTTTGAAGTAACGAATGCGCCATCCGTATTTATGGACTTAATGAATCGAGTGTTCCAACCTTATTTAGACAGATTCGTCATTGTGTTCATAGACGATATTTTGATTTACTCGAAGAGCAGAGAAGAACATGAAGGACACCTTAGAGAAATCTTGCAAATTTTACGAAATAAGCAGTTATTTGCAAAGTTTAGTAAGTGTGAATTCTGGATTGATAAAGTAGTATTCTTGGGTCACATTATTTCAAAGAATGGAATAGAAGTAGATCCTTCAAAGGTAGAATCTGTTCGAGACTGTCCTGTACCTAAGAATGTCACGGAAATTGGAAGTTTCCTAGGACTTGCAGGATATTATAGAAGATTCATAGAAGGATTTTTGAAGATTGCTGTTCCATTAACGGCCTTAACTAAAAAGAATGTGAAGTATGATTGGACTCCAAAATGGCAATCCGGTTTTGAGAAGTTGAAATATGCATTAGTTGAAGCCCCTGTTTTAACGTTACCAACAGAGAAAGGGAATTTTGTGATTTACACTGATGCATCGAAGACAGGGTTGGGAGCTGTCTTAATGCAAGAAAGAAAATTAATTGCTTACGCTTCTAGGCAATTGAAGATTCACGAGAATAATTATCCTACGCATGACCTGGAATTAGCAGCAGTAGTTTTCGAATTAAAGATTTGGAGACTCTACGTTTACGGCGAGAAGTGCGAAATCTTTACAGACCATAAAAGCCTTAAGTATTTCTTTACTCAGAAGGAATTAAACATGCGACAGAGAAGATGGCTTGAATTGGTTAAAGATTACGATTGCGTAATTAGCTATCATCCGGGAAAAGCTAACGTAGTAGCAGATGCGTTAAGTAGAAGAAGCGTGGGGTTAGCGCAAATCTCAGTTCAGATTCCCCTGGCGTTAGAGATCAACCGATTTGAACTTGAGAAAATTCGAAAGGAAAGTGCTGCTAAGTTATCAGTTCTCACGATCCAATCAACGCTTAAAGATAGGATCAAAGAAGGGCAAACTAAGGATGGTCAACTCCAGAAATGGAAGCAGCAGGATGAAAACAGAGGATCAAATTTGTATACAATGGAAGAAGGAATTGTTAAATATGAAGGTAGATTGTGGGTACCATGCTCAGATAATTTGCGCAATGAGATTATGAATGAAGCCCACAATTCGCCATATTCAATTCATCCAGGAGGAACGAAAATGTTCAAGGATTTGCAAGCTCTGTTTTGGTGGCCAGGAATGAAACGTGACATTGTAGATTTGTTGCGGAATGTTTAACCTGCCAGCAAGTTAAAGCAGAACACCAGAGACTAGCAGGAATGTTAAAACCACTTCATATACCCGTTTGGAAATGGGATAATATAGCAATGGATTTCGTGGTAGGATTACCCAGGACAACTTCAGGTTGCAACGCAATTTGGGTAATAGTTGACAGATTAACTAAGTCTGCTCATTTCCTTCCTGTAAAGACAACTGATGGTTTGAATAAGTATGCAGAGTTGTATATCAAGGAAATAGTCAGACTTCACGGGATTCCAAGTTCTATTGTATCAGATAGAGATCCCAGATTCACTTCGAGATTCTGGAAAAGTTTACACCAAGCCTTAGGAACGAATTTAACTTTCAGTACAGCGTTCCATCCTCAAACCGATGGGCAATCAGAAAGAGTAATTCAAATACTGGAAGATTTTTTAAGGGCTAGTGTTCTGGATTTTTCAGAAAGCTGGGAATCTAAATTACCATTGAATGAGTTCACCTACAATAACAGTTATCAAGCATCGATAGACATGGCACCATACGAAGCTCTGTATGGCAGGAAATGTCGATCACCAATCCTTTGGGATGATGTAGGTGAAAGAAATGAAATAGGACCTGATATTATAGAGCAAACTTCAGAAGCAATTAAGAGAATACGTGAAAGAATGAAGACTGCTCAAAGTAGACAGAAGAGTTATGCAGATATTCATCGCAGAGAAGTGAACTTTGCGGTGGGAGATCATGTATTCCTCAAGATCTCACCAATGAAAGGTGTTTTAAGATTTGGAAAGAAAGGAAAACTAAGTCCCAGATATGTTGGACCATTCCAGATCTTAGAACGAATTGGAACGTTAGCGTATCGTTTAGCGCTACCTCCTCAGATGTCTACTGTTCACAACTTGTTTCATATTTCAGCGCTTAGAAAGTATATTGCGAATCCTTCGCATGTGCTTAGATATGAACCTATTCAGTTAGAACCAGATTTGACTTACGAAGAAGTTCCACACCAGATTTTAGCACAAGAAAATCGTAAGTTAAGAAGCAGAACTATTCCTATGGTTAAAGTGCAATGGACAAATCACTCAGAAAGAGAAGCAACTTGGGAAGTTGAATCTGATATGAAGAGAAGCTACCCAGATATGCTTTGCAAATTCAGCAGATGCATAAATCAGCAGTAGCGACTGGTTGTAGCAACTGAGTTATGCGCTACGACATCGTTTCGATTTATAATTATTTAAAAGACCTCGCGACTGGATTCTTGTCTTGCGACTGATTCCTATTCGTTGCGACTGGTACTGTTCACCAGCAGATGTATTTCATTTCATTATTTCAGCAGTTGCTTTACTTATTTCTCAGTACTGTTCATTCAGCTGATATTAGTCTTGCGACTGGCACTATTCATCCCAGCTGGTCACTGTTCATTCTTCGTCTTCTTCATTAGAAAACGAAAATCTCTGAATTTAATCTTCCTTCAATTCTAGATAAGTTTAATGAATCTTCCGACTTATCTGACAGATTCAACTAGCTAAATTATTCAGTTTTCATCATCGCAAGCATTACGATGAAATCCTTTACAGTTCCAGAATATCATCAAACAAACGAAAACCAGTAACTCGAATGAAAGAAAGAAAACAGTTTTGTACGAGAGGAAGAAGGAGCAGAACATTGTTTTATGAAATGTTTTAATTTATGACAATGAAAAGGGTCCCTAATGAAAGGGTGAGTGCGCGGCTGACGAACCGTGTGCCCTTTTAACCAGGAAGGATTAGGATTACAGGTCGACGGATCTGTATACCCCTTCAACCATGAGCCATAGTGCTAACACTGATATCAGGAATTTGATCAAACGAAATGGACCAAATGTTAAAGTGTTGTCATAATTTTCCAGAAAATGAATGAAGAGCACAAGTGTGATTTTAATCGCAGCTCTTAAGAATGTTTAAAGAAAATGTTCCCATAATTGATTCATGTTTTATGCTTTCATACTTGACTCAAATTCCATGTTTTTGTTTACGCTTGGTTATTCATAAGCATGATTCCGATTCAGACTCCAGTATGTATTAGTTCATGGACGATTGTACGTTTTGCTTTCGTTATTCCAGATTTTACCTGCTGGGCCTTTGGCTCACTAGTTTTCATTGAGTGCAGGTAATACAGAATAGGAGCTGGAGGGAGATGAACAGAATGGAAGGAATGTGTTTATCGTAGACAACAGATTTCTTATTTCCTTTTGTTCCAGAGTTCATAGTTTCGTTTTGGAAACACTTTTGTATCGTATTAAAATGTTTTGTTACGAATTTGTATCCAAACAGAATTCGAAATTTGCTATGCTATAAGTATTTGTACCAGACGTTATCACACTACGAGATGCATTATTTAAATATGCTATTTCAGCTTTCTTCATTTCCGCACCTTTGTAGAGTTATCCTTGATTTCTCATCTTCGAATGTGAATAATTTCATCATTCTTATTTCCACCCGATAGTTAGTAGCAATCCATCCTCCGATGTTTATAACTTTTGATTTCATTCAATTGAACCCCAAAACTTATGATTATTCCGTCAAGAAAATGAGGGTCGTTACAGTTGGTATCCGAGCATGGTCCTTGAGATAAACACACTTCCAGTCTGAGCAAATCTCTCCAGCCTCTTC
>KV004576.1:2381-18212 GCA_001598015.1 Dorcoceras hygrometricum
TCCCCAAAATCCTCCTCAAGTGCTCAACACATTGAGCTCAGTATCCGTGCGGGAATCTCGAATCCAGTACTTGTGTGACCCTCAATGGTTTAGGGATACAGCTAGCCGTGGGCCCACAACCATTGTGGCTCCGGAATCACAATTTCGGACTTGCCCATCGGATCATGGTAAGAGTGTCTAGCAACATCGCCCCATGATCCCCTAGGTATCACTGATAGTGCCTGCAAGAACCAGTTGGCGTACAGTACTGTACTTTCAATCCATATATCTCGATCAGATCAACGACCATTGGTAAATCGAGAGTCGCTAAAGATCCGATAGCTATGCATACATCTTCGAGATCGAATAGTGACATCGCGAGTGTAACTAGGTAAACCCATTTACCTAAAACACTTCTAGTACTCTGGCCAGAGATTTATACACTATTATCCCCTCAGATAGCATAGGATATCCACGCATGTCTGCGAGCGGTGAATCCTCGACAACGATGCATCGACTCCTACATGCATCTGGCCCTCACCCAATCCCGTCGCCTAACGACCCCAAGTGAGTCGGCAAACGGGTCAAAGTGAGGCGCCTATCATGTAGAGCCTCAATGTCGTTTCGAGTCGTGAGGACTAATCAGTACAACCAAGACCTCGGACTTATCCACTCGACAAATGGTAACCACTTGGAAAGTCCGAACGAGGGTAGTTCGATAGATCACCAGGTCACTATCTATCTGCATGCTCAGAACATCACAATGTTCCCTACCAATGAAACATGGTACTTCACATCGCAGATACTAGTCTCGAGCTCGGGCGGCCTTATCCTCATTTTGACGGCCCAATCGACTAGGAACATGTTCAGAATACACAGTGATTATTAGATGTGTTTCATGATAGCCGTCATACCCACTATCACATCTAACATACACTATAATGCATTCTAGATCTTTACTCAACGCAATTGTTAATCATCATACAATACAATGAAAGTAAAGAATGCCATAAATAAAATGCGAATATCATATATAAAGATCGTTTCATACAAGAGTCTATGAACCCACATGCCACAGTCGGCTAGTTGGGCATCTACTCTAACGGGAATACAATTTAAAGGGGGTGGGAACGGGCCATAAACCAGGCCCACTTTGAAATGATATCAACAATATTACAACCAAGAATTGTAAAACCTAGCATACACCTAACACATTGGGCACGACTCTCGATCATCACAAACATTATCTATTTCAATTA
Organism: Dorcoceras hygrometricum; assembly: GCA_001598015.1. NCBI lineage: Eukaryota > Viridiplantae > Streptophyta > Magnoliopsida > Lamiales > Gesneriaceae > Dorcoceras > Dorcoceras hygrometricum. Next base: position 3,620 of record KV004576.1, read on the forward strand.
ACTCAATTAATCGACATAAATAAAATAATCAAATCAAATTTGATTTTATCCGACAAAATCATATTTTAAATATAAAATCATATTTCATAAATAAAATCTTATTTTGTTATTTTAATTGCATCAATTTTGGGCTTAAAATAATTTTAGGTCCAATATCTCAAAATTTTCAAAAATCAATTTTGGTCCGACCAAAATGCCCAATATCAAGTATTGGCCCAAAATTCCCTCGGCCTCCCGAAACAGCCTGGGAAAACCCTAGAATTCAAAAACCACCGCCGCATCTCCGCCGTGGAACCGCCGCAGGGGCGGTGCGCCGCCGCCCACACGTGTGCTGCACGCTGTGTGCGCCCCTGTGCGCAAAGCATGCGCACGGGGGCGGCCACCTACACGCACAGCTCGCGGAGGCGCGGCGGCAGGTGCGCGCACCGCCGTGCGCTACGTGCGTGCACGGGTGCCGGTCAGCGCGAGCAACGCCCGCCGGACCGTGCGCGATGGGCCCGCAACGGTAGGCGGCGGTGGCGCGGCGGCGTGCAGCCGGAAATTTTTATTTTTTATTTTGAAAAATTGAGATCTGATGCAATATAGGTACAAAAAGTTTATTGACAGATCCGAGCCAAAGCTCAGATACCACAGTTGGCGGTTTTGGCCTCCCAATCCGGTCCACAACCATAATCCCAATTCCTTTGCCGGTTTGCACTAGAAAACTCGACGAAAGTTTCACGAACGGAATCTCCTCCCTGAAACGGTCGGAATGAGATTTCTGACGGTGGCGACGGCGGCGGCGGCGGCGGGGAGGAGAGGAAAGGAATGAAAAATATAAGCTGAAGAGCTTTTGGTACGTCTCAAATGAATACCACAGGGCCTCTATTTATAGATTTTCCATGGGCTTGAACCAGCTTAATGGGCTTGGGTCGGGCCCAGGCCCAGGGTGAACATTGGTTTCAAGTCCATCACTGTGACTCCATCATAATCACGATCGACGATCAGATCGGACCGATCTACACAGTTTACAAAACTGAGCATTATGATGTGAAAACAGTTTTTCGGACCACCTAATCCAAAATAGAAGTTTGGCCCCTGTAAGCTTTAAAGGTAGTCAAACTAGTCCAAACTTAGGGAAATTGCATTTCGACCCTATTTAATTTTAGGAAGTCGCACTTCCATCCTTCCTCCTACTACACTCAACAAATTGAGAATTTCCGTACGGTAATTGAGAAACCAGTACTTGGAGCAAGGCGGGTAGCGTTGAGTTCCTCTCCTCAATATCATTCTTTCCATACCGTTTTTGGAGCTGTTGGTTGGCTGGAAAAGTGAGCGCGACGTAGGAAGGGCGTACTGACTTTAATGAAAAATATAAGCTGAAGAGCTTTTGGTACGTCTCAAATGAATACCACAGGGCCTCTATTTATAGATTTTCCATGGGCTTGAACCAGCTTAATGGGCTTGGGTCGTGCCCAGGCCCAGGGTGAGCATTGGTTTCAAGTCCATCACTGTGGCTCCATCATAATCACGATCGACGATCAGATCGGACCGATCTACACAGTTTACAAAACTGAGCATTATGATGTGAAAACAGTTTTTCGGACCACCTAATCCAAAATAGCAGTTTGGACCCTGTAAGCTTTAAAGGTATTCAAACTAGTCCAAACTTAGGGAAATTGCATTTCGACCCTATTTAATTTTAGGAAGTCGCACTTCCATCCTTCCTCCTACTACACTCAACAAATTGAGAATTTCCGTACGGTAATTGAGAAACCAGTACTTGGAGCAAGGCGGGTAGCGTTGAGTTCCTCTCCTCAATATCGTTCTTTCCATACCATTTTTGGAGCTGTTGGTTGGCTGGAAAAGTGAGCGCGACGTAGGAAGGGCTTACTGACTTTTCACGATTTCCAGATAGTTGGTTCTTTAGCTTCGGTAGCGCCTTTGGGTATGTTTTAGTTCTTGTTCTGCACCTCGTTTAGAGGCGGTTGTTGTATTTAGGGGTGTAGGTTCGAGTGGGCTGAGCTGGTAGCTCCGAGTTCTGTATCTGTCGTAGTTTTTCCCCGAGCTAATGACGTGTGGTTGAGTAGGTTGTAGCTTTGTGGTTGTTCGAGCGTCTCTATCGAGTTTCTCTACGAGAGCTGGAGGAGCTGACGAAGGAAAGAAGTATATAGATATTTATCTATAGTTTTCCTCTTTCGTATATAAATTTTGAAGTGGAAAGCAACACGGAATATTGAGTTGGTAAGGAAAAAAGGGGTTTGACTCCTTGGATAATGACTTTAGTTTATTGGATTTTTGTATTTTTTCTTTAGTTAGGAATGTGAATGTTTCAAAAATAAATAATAAAAACCATTATATAATTAGGTTGTAATGTGGTTACTGAGGAGTTTCCTGTGCACCTTTTTTACGATAGCCTTTACAAGTCACTTTCACATATAGATTGTAATGTGATAAAATCTCATGTAATTAATTCTATGAAATTTATCTTTTCAAATTGAACTTCTAAATGGTTTCCCATGTTTGGAATATTTTCTTGTGTGCACAAATATATTTTTTACGTACCGCGTATAAGATTTGAAATAGTATAAATAGGCCAGTTCCCGAATCCTATGTCCAAACCGTATTCCACATGTTGCAATTGGTTTAGATTCGATTAATTATGTTTACAAAGACATTATTATTATAAGCTTTAATTTGGATATTTTCCCGAGCTTGATTCAAGAAATGTAGTTGATTTTCTCTTCATCTATAATTAATGCTAAAACTTTTAATGGTGTTGGGATATTCCTTTATGCATCATTTTATCAGGTAATGTGGATCCAAGCAGATTCTGGCATGAATTGATCAGCATGTGTTGCAATAAGGGGATCGTGGGTCTTAATTTCTTAAATAATGGTTGTTTGATTCATTAAATATCATTCACATGCTGAAAGTATTTATTGTACCTATATTGATCTGCTTTCTTTCAGGAATTTAGATCAGAACCATTGATTCATCTTCATTCAGCTAATACTCCTCAGATTGAGAAGGCTCCCTTCTATATTCACACTGAATCTACTTCTAAACTGGCTGGTAAACAACTTCAGTTACTGATCGTGATTTTTCCAGATGTTAGTGGGTCTTACTGTTTGCAACTATCTTTGGATAGCATAGTGTAGTTTATTGCTCTTTTGTGTGTTGAATTTATCTCCTTACAGTATATTATTATTATCGTTATAGTATATTATCGTCCATCTAGACCATAGCTGTTTGTGGTTTTCAGCTTAGGTCAGAGCTGTCGTAGTTGTCAGACCGAACGACAGCTGTTTATGGTTCCTGCTTTGGCGAGAACTTTTCAGTGCGTGTAAGCTGGCCAGTGCATGATCTGGACTGTTGCTGCGAGTTGTGCTGCTGTGAATGTCGCGAGCTGTTCCAAGCATAGGTGCTGTGCGATGAGAGCATCGCAGGCTGTTTTGGTTGTCATAAACTGGACAGAGCATCCTGAGCCGATTTCTAGGGTGCGATCTAACCTGAGGTAGCGCGAGCCTCCTGCTGGTACTGTGCAGTTTACCCTATGATTAGCTCGTGTGATCTGTTCTGCTTCTGTAATATGTGCTGTTGTGCGTTGCACAAGCTGTTGATGGTGGTCAGCTTTGGTGAGAGCTGATCGGTTATCCTGTGCTGGAGCAGTGGGCGAGAGCTGACCTGTGTCTGTGAGCGCGATATGATGTGATATGTGAAAGCTGAGTATGGTTTGTAAGATGAAGCGTACGCGAGAGCTGAACAACGTACGAAATCTTAACAGATGAGAGCTGATTAGAATGCGCAAGCTGAGCTTCTTTGCCTGGCCTGAATGCAGAGAGGAGGTCTGAGCTGATCTGATATCACTGTAGCCGTAATATGTTGACAAAAATAAATTATTTTGTGTTTTGCTGTGTAATTAATTGAAATTCGAAATATTCGTATATATATAAATTCGTATCATTATAATTGTATTATCGATGAAATATCGTATTGATATAACAACGGTTTTTTAAAAACATTTTTGAATAATAAAAAAATAGTGTTTAAATTCACTGACGACAACGGTTTAACTTACTTATTTTTTAACAATTAAAACGGGTATTGTCCGTTGTTATACGTTCAAACAACGGTGAAAATCCGTTGTCTATTAGGTAAATCAACCGTTGTCGAAACCCGTGTTGTTAAAAGTCCCGGTTAACCATAATAGTTTTTATCCATTGTTATACGTTCAAACAACAACGGATATTATCCGTTCCTATACGTTCAAATAACAACGGTTAGAACCTGTTGTCGTTAACCGAGACATTTAACACCACGGGTTTCGACACGGTTGATTTTCCTAATAAACAACGGATTTTCACCGTTGTCTATTACCTGTTTTGTAGTAGTGTACAGCGTGATTCTCTCATGATAACCTCCTTCAAATCAATCAGATTTGGAACCACCAATCTCTCCTGAAACCTCAAACACATGCGATGATGTAATTATCCGAGGTCATTAACGTCTTAATCAGTCCAGATTAATGATTAACTAATCGAGATTAATCAGCTTAGGGAGCATAGGTTGAGATGGATCAGCTAGGAGTGCAAGCTGAATCGTGTTTGCTAGATAATTATATCCTTGCGGAGTGTGCTGGATATATAGCTTGAGATATCCAGCTTAGACGCGAGCTAGACCAGATCGGATGCAATCTGATCCTACAGTTGTGCTAAGCTGGTGATGCAGGAAGCAGCTTTGAATTTCAGTCTAGACCAGCACGGGCACGAGCCGCTCAGTGGCCTGTGCTGATTGTAGGAGAGAAAGATGTTTAGAGTTGCTGGAGTTTCTGTTTCAGCTAGGAGGGTGTGAGACCCGAAAAGCTGATGAGATTAATTGAGTTAATTAATCAGGTTTTGCTGGATTCAGATTTGAGCATGAGCAGATCTTGACGTTTAGCTTTGAGTCGATATACTTGGAGAAGCTATCGGGTTTTGTATAAGTCCTTGGAACAGACCTGAAGAGTTAGAGTTTTGTTGCGGGATCTGTTCAGATGTGAGCGTTGGTTATCGCTGAGTGTTCGCGCTCAGCAATCGTAGCGAGTAGCTAAACTACGTCGTTTGGATTATTTGCAACGAGAGCGTTTTTGTTTAGCGGCCGAGACTCAGCAGTGAGCAGCGTCGGTCTTCAGATTTGAGAGAGATCTAAGTGGTTAGGAAGCGACGCCGTTTTTGGGTTCAGACTTTGTAGCGCTAGCGATTCAGATCTGAGTAGCGGGTGACGTGTCCAGTTGCGATAGTGGACTTGTGCGACGTCGTTTGAATTAGTAGAGATCTGCCTTGGCGTAGAGTGAGATCTGTTGCGAGATCTGGATGCGAGCTGGAATATCAGCTTTGAGATTTAATCGGTGAGATCTGTTCAGCGGTATTGGACATATTTGAGTATATAAGAGGACTTGGTCTTCGTTGATTTGTATTATATTGAGAAGGCTCCCTTCTATATTCACACTGAATCTACTTCTAAACTGGCTGGTAAACAACTTCAGTTACTGATCGTGATTTTTCCAGATGTTAGTGGGTCTTACTGTTTGCAACTATCTTTGGATAGCATAGTGTAGTTTATTGCTCTTTTGTGTGTTGAATTTATCTCCTTACAGTATATTATTATTATCGTTATAGTATATTATCGTCCATCTAGACCATAGCTGTTTGTGGTTTTCAGCTTAGGTCAGAGCTGTCGTAGTTGTCAGACCGAACGACAGCTGTTTATGGTTCCTGCTTTGGCGAGAACTTTTCAGTGCGTGTAAGCTGGCCAGTGCATGATCTGGACTGTTGCTGCGAGTTGTGCTGCTGTGAATGTCGCGAGCTGTTCCAAGCATAGGTGCTGTGCGATGAGAGCATCGCAGGCTGTTTTGGTTGTCATAAACTGGACAGAGCATCCTGAGCCGATTTCTAGGGTGCGATCTAACTTGAGGTAGCGCGAGCCTCCTACTGGTACTGTGCAGTTTACCCTATGCTTAGGTCGTGTGATCTGTTCTGCTTCTGTAATATGTGCTGTTGTGCGTTGCACAAGCTGTTGATGGTGGTCAGCTTTGGTGAGAGCTGATCGGTTATCCTGTGCTGGAGCAGTGGGCGAGAGCTGACCTGTGTCTGTGAGCGCGATATGATGTGATATGTGAAAGCTGAGTATGGTTCGTAAGATGAAGCGTACGCGAGAGCTGAACAACGTACGAAATCTTAACAGATGAGAGCTGATTAGAATGCGCAAGCTGAGCTTCTTTGCCTGGCCTGAATGCAGAGAGGAGGTCTGAGCTGATCTGATATCACTGTAGCCGTAATATGTTGACAAAAATAAATTATTTTGTGTTTTGCTGTGTAATTAATTGAAATTCGAAATATTCGTATATATATAAATTCGTATCATTATAATTGTATTATCGATGAAATATCGTATTGATATAACAACGGTTTTTTAAAAACATTTTTGAATAATAAAAAAATAGTGTTTAAATTCACTGACGACAACGGTTTAACTTACTTATTTTTTAACAATTAAAACGGGTATTGTCCGTTGTTATACGTTCAAACAACGGTGAAAATCCGTTGTCTATTAGGTAAATCAACCGTTGTCGAAACCCGTGTTGTTAAAAGTCCCGGTTAACCATAATAGTTTTTATCCATTGTTATACGTTCAAACAACAACGGATATTATCCGTTCCTATACGTTCAAATAACAACGGTTAGAACCTGTTGTCGTTAACCGAGACATTTAACACCACGGGTTTCGACACGGTTGATTTTCCTAATAAACAACGGATTTTCACCGTTGTCTATTACCTGTTTTGTAGTAGTGTACAGCGTGATTCTCTCATGATAACCTCCTTCAAATCAATCAGATTTGGAACCACCAATCTCTCCTGAAACCTCAAACACATGCGATGATGTAATTATCCGAGGTCATTAACGTCTTAATCAGTCCAGATTAATGATTAACTAATCGAGATTAATCAGCTTAGGGAGCATAGGTTGAGATGGATCAGCTAGGAGTGCAAGCTGAATCGTGTTTGCTAGATAATTATATCCTTGCGGAGTGCAGATTTGAGCTTGAGCAGATCTTGACGTTCAGCTTTGAGTCGATATGCTTGGAGAAGCTATCGGGTTTTGTATAAGTCCTTGGAACAGACCTGAAGAGTTAGATTTTTGTTGCGGTATCTGTTCAGATGTGAGCATTGGTTATCACTGAGTGTTTGCGCTCAGAATTCGTAGCGATATCTGTTGTGGATAGTGTTCAGTGAGCTAGAGTGCTTCTGTAGCGAGTAGCTAAAATACGTCGTTTGGATTAGTTGCAACGACAGCGTTTTGGTTTAGCGGGCGAGACTCAGCAGTGAGCAGCGTCGATCTTCAGATTTGAGAGAGATCTGAGTGGTTAGGAAGCGACGATGTTTTGGGTTTCAAACTTTTTAGCGCTTGCGATTCATATCTGAGTAGCGGGTGATGTGTCCAATTGCGATAGCGGACTTGTGCGACGTCGTTAAAATTAGTAGAGATCTACCTTGGCGTAGAGTGAGATCTGTTGCGAGATCTGGATGCGAGCTGGAATATCAGCTTTGAGATTTAATCGGTGAGATCTGTTCAGCGGTATTGGACATATTTGAGTATATAAGAGGACTTGGTCTTCGTTGATTTGTATTATATCCCGACACTTAGATATTTCCCTCTTGCTGTTCTCTGTCGCGATACTGTTCGCCGAACCTTATCCTTTTTGTTGTTGCTTTTGGACGTATTCTTGAAGCTGGTGAGGTGTGACAAGACATCTCCCTTCTGTAGTCTGTTAGCGTTCCGTCCTAGCTTGTTGGGGTGTGACATCTGCGTTGCTCGAACCCTGTTTGTAGTAATTGTTGCACATAAGACTTGAGGTATGGATGTGAGCTTACTTACAGTGTTGAGATTTGGCATGGATATGTGCTCATGCTTGCTGTTTTGTGATGCCGTGTATATTGTCTTGTTATCTGTTGCATTTTGTTGCACTGCATACACGCATCTGTTCCATGCAGTTATCAGATCTCTTGTAGCCGTATCCTGCTTGATGATTTGAGCGTTCCAGGGTGCTTGTAGAGGCGCGCGGGTAACTCCCGTCCCTCATCTCCCTTTTGGGACTGTTAGCCACCGTGAACGAAGTGGGTGGCTCCCACGTCTCATGTGTTAGGCAACAGCGGGTTGAGCCATGTGTTGCACCTGGTACCGTGTGCTGAGACGAGTGGGTAGCTCCCATATACTCACACACATTGTGGCCACTACTTTCTGTTCCGATTTCAGTAGTTGAGCTGTCCTTGGAATCCTTTGGCTCCCTGTGTTCGGTTGTAACCTTGATCTCATGCATATCATTTGCATTTTATCTGTTGCTATCTAACTGCTATTTTGAGTTGCTCTTCGTACTGGGGTTTGACCCCTGTCCCTCTGGGGCTTGGTTGTTTGTTGCCCGTGTGTGTTTTCAGGTTATCATAGTTACCCTGCTGGTCGTGGAGTAGACCCAACTGGAGGTGCCCCAGGAGGTGGTTAGAGTGTCCCAGTTAGCGTATAGCATATTATGTATCATTACTGTTAGCCGGGGGCTGTCCTGTGCTTTGTAGTGGTTGTTGTTTGGTACTTGATATATGTTTTAATGTTGTATTGTTGTACTGAGCTAGTTTAATTACTGGGATATTTTGAATATTGTTGTATTTTAAATTATATGTTTTAATCGTCAGGCCAATGCAAAAATTTTAAGCCACTTTTGTATGCTTCCGCTATTTTTTTGCGTGGTTTAACTCTGTATAGTGCACGAGGCCTGACATTTTTTGTATCAGAGCTTACGCTGAGATAAGCTCGATTTCTTTGATCACACTTGAGTCTAGGCATAGTGTTGCTTGTTGCATGTGCAGACTATGTGATTTATTTCTTATGTGATATATCTGTTGCTGTGTGACTTTACCTTCTTAGTGCCTTTGTAGATGCCGCCTAGACGTAGGGGTAGAGGTAGAGGGCAGTTTCAGGAAGAGTCCGAAGGTCAGAACGAGGAAGTGCAGCGTAGTGTTCCTCGTCGTGTACTCGATAGACAGGTTGACTTGGAGGTAGATGAGCTGGCAGCCCGAGTGGATGATATGGAACTAGTGATGGCGAGGTTTCACGAGGAAGTGCAGCGTAGTGTTCCTCGTCGTGTACTCGATAGACAGGTTGACTTGGAGGTAGATGAGCTTGCAGCCCGAGTGGACGATATGGAACTAGTGATGGCGAGGTTTCAGCGGATGAATCCTCAGACGTTCAATGGCGATGAGCCTAGTCCCGATGCTGAGTCTTGCTTGCAGCATATTATCGGGTTGTTCGACCGTGTCAGGACGATGATGAGCGTAGGCTGAGTTTATCTACATTTCAGTTGAGAAGAAGTTCCGAGCGTTGGTGGAGAGGTGCTTCGAGGACTCTCGAGGAGACATGTGTGCGGATTTCGTGGAGTTGTTTTTGTACTGCCTTTCGTCAGGAGTACATTCCAGAATCTTTTGTGAACGCCATGGAGTGAGAGTTCGATAACCTGGTTCAGGGTTCTATGTCCGTGGGAGAGTATGCCCGGAGATTCTCTTCTCTTCTTGCCTATGTTCCGCATGTTGCTGGCCGAGAGAAGGCGAAGAGGAATAAGTTCATGGAGGGGCTCAATGAAGAGCTGTATTCGTTTGTGTTGGCGGGTTCACCGACGAGCTATGTAGAAGCGGTGGACAGGGCTATGGACATCGAGGAAGGACTGCAGAATCGTCGGTCGCGTGTTAAGCCGCAAGGGGTGCACGGTAGTCGTCCCGTGGTTTCGGGGGTGCAACCATCCCAGTCCGTGCAGTCGTCTCAGCATCCCAGTAGCAGGTAGCCCAGCAGCCCGGACACCAGTGGTTTAGGCCTCGTGGTCTACAATTTAAGAAGAAGTCTGGTTCGAGTTCTTTGGCTTGGGTAGTTCGAGCAGTGGCAGTAGCTCCAAGGTTGAGTAATGCGGCCAGTGTGGTGGAAGGCACCGGAAAGCGCAGTGTGTTGGTGTGTAGGGTTCGTGCAATGTCTGTGGTCAGTACGGACACTTTGCGAGAGTGTGTCCTTTGTCTGGATCACAGCATACCGCCGCTCCACCGCAGGGTCGAGGTGGATCATCTAGGGTCATTCTTTTTCCAGCCCAGCAACAGAGTTTAGGCGAGCCTCAGTTTAGGCTGTTTCAGCAGCCTGGTCCTTTGCAATTTGGACAGTCTTCCCATCCTCAGTTTTCAGGAACTCAGTTTGCCCAAGTGAATGCCATGACTAGGGAACAGGTGGAGGGTACGCCAGGCGGAGGAGTGATTACAGGTACTTGCTTTGTTTTTTATTTTCCTACGTGTGTGTTGTTTGATACAGGAGTGTCACACTCGTTTATTTCTGATGCATTTGTGGTTGAGCATGGTTTGCATACCACATCTCTGTGTGATGTTGTATCTGTTGCGACTCCTGCCGGCGTGAGCTTGTTTTCCCAAGAGATCTTGTTGAATGGCGTTCTTAGTTTGGTTGTGTTGTTAGCTAACCTTATTAGGCTTGTGATGTGGGATTTCGACTGTATAGTGGGAATGGACGTGTTGTCTAGCTATAGGGCCACTGTGCATTGTTTCCATGGCGTTGTGCGATTTAGGCCCTAGTCTGGCTAGAAATGGAATTTCTATGGCCAAGATTCCAAGTCGAAGATTCCTTTAGACTCTGCGATGGAGATGTTTAGCCTGTTTTCGCTAGAGAATTCTGGTTTTATGATCTATGTCTTATATGCGTCTTCTTTTTCGAGCGTAGAGTTTAGTAGGTTTCCCGTGGTTCGACATTTCCCCTATGTGTTTCCTGAGGAGATTCCTGGTTTTCCTCCGAGGAGGGAGATAGACTTCAGCATTGAGTTGGTACCTGGTACAGCCCCGATTTCGAGAGATCCCTATCGTTTAGCGCCTGCTGAGTTGAGGGAGCTTAAGGTTCAGCATAGTGATTTTCTGGAGAAGGGATTCATTAGACCGAGTATGTCTCCGTGGGGAGCGCCTATCTTGTTTGCTAAGAAGGACGGGTCGATGATGATGTGTATCGACTTCAGATAGTTGAATAAGGCGTCTAGGAAGAATAAGTACCCTTTGCCTAGGATCGATGATTTGTTTGATCAGCTTCAGGTTTCGGCTGTGTTTTTTAAGATCGATCTCCGTTCGGGGTACCATCACTTGTGCATCCGTGAGTAGGATGTTGAGAAGACTACGTTTCGTACGAGGTATGGTCATTATGAATTTCTAGTTATGACTTTCAGTTTGACGAATGCTCCCACAGTTTTCATGGATTTGATGAATAGAATCTTTAGAGAGTTCATCGATCAGTTGTGGTTGTGTTTATCGATGACATTTTAGTGTACTCTAAGAATCCGTTGCAGCCCAAAGAGCATTTGAAGTTTGTTTTTCAGACGCTTAGAGACTCGCAGCTGTATGCTAAGTTTTCCAAGTGCGAGTTTTGGTTGGACCGAGTTGTGTTTCTGGGTCACGTGATTTCTGTCAATGGTATTTCTGTGGATCCCAGTAAGGTTGAGGCTGTTCTGAACTGGGAGCGTCCCAAGAATGTTGCTGAGATTCGTAGTTTCTTGGGTTTGGTTGGCTATTATCGGTGTTTTATAGAAATATTCTCTAGTATAGCTAAGCCAATGACGTAGTTGACTCAGAAAAACAAGAGGTTTGTGTGGAATGAACAATGTGAGAATAGTTTTCTGTTTCTCAAGGAGAAGCTAACTACTGCGCCTGTGTTAGCTCTGTCGTGTGGTTCAGGAGGTTTTGTTGTTTGTGCAGATGGTTCCTTGAATGTGTTGGGTTGTGTGTTGATGCAGAATGGTCGAGTCATTGTGTATGCCTCTCGGCAGTTGAAGCCGCATGAGACTCGTTACCCAGTTCATGATTTGGATTTAGCAGCAATGGTTTTTTCTTTGAAGATTTGGCGCCACTACCTATATGGTGAGCAGTTTGTGGTGTACTCCGACCACAAGAGTATTCAGTATCTGTTTTCTCAGTCAGATTTGAATATGAGACAGCGTAGATGGATGGATCTGCTTAAAGATTTTGATTGTGAGATCAAATATTAGCCTGGGAAGATGAACGTAGTTGCTGATGCATTGAGAAGAAAGGCACAAGTGGCAATGCTGGCTTCGATGCAGATTTCGAAGTTCCATGAGCATCTAAGCACGACTGGTTGGCGATATTACCCAGCTGAGGATTATGTTGTGGTGTCTTCTTTTCAAGTTGAGCCACAGATTGTTGCTAGAATTAGGGAAGCTCAGAGGACCGATCCATCTATTCATGAGTTGAAATTGAAGGTGAGAGCTGGTCAGTTGGAGGACTACTATGTTTCGGCAGATGGTTGTTTGAGATTTCGTGATAGGTTGGTTGTGCCAAATATGTTTAATCTGAAAGAAGAGATCTTGCGAGAAGTGCATTGCAGTAGATACAGTGTCCATCCTGGTGCAAGGAAGATGTATCATGCCTTGAAGCAGCATTACTGGTGGGCAGGTTTGAAGAGTGATGTTGCTGATTTTGTAGCCCGATGCCTGAATTGTTAGCAAGTCAAGGCTGAGAGGATGAGACCTGGTGGTCTGTTGAAAAGCTTAGAGGTGCCCCAATGGAATTGGGAGCACATAGCTATGGATTTTGTCACACATTTGCCTCGTTCCAGCAGAGTTTGTGATGCAGTTTGGGTTGTGATAGACAGATTGTCGAAGTCTGCGCACTTCATTCCGTACAGCATGACCTATTCTTTGAAGAAGATGGCGAAGTTGTACATAGATTTTGTGGTGCGTCTGCATGGTGTACTAGTTTCGATTGTTTCAGATCGTGATCCTTGATTTACTTCCAGGTTTTGGAAGAGTTTGCAAATAGCTTTGGGTACTGGATTGGAAATGAGTACAGCGTATCACCCCCAGATCGATGGCCAATCTGAGAGGACTATCCAGATTTTAGAGGATATGTTGAGAGCTATTGTGATGGATTTTAGTGGTAGTTGGCAAGACTCGTTGTCTTTGGTTGAGTTTTCCTACAATAGCAGCTAGCAAGTCACGATTGGGATGGCACCATTGGAAGCTTTGTATGGCAGGAAGTGCAGATCGCCTATATGTTGGGAAGAAGTGGGGGAGAAGCAGCTGTCTTCTCTAGAGTTTGTGCAACAGATGAGAGATCAGGTGGATTTGATTCACCAACGAATGAAAGCTGTACGCTGTGTTTTTAAAGATCGATCTCCGTTCGGGGTACCATCACTTGTGCATCCGTGAGCAGGATGTTGAGAAGACTACGTTTCGTACGAGGTATGGGCATTATGAATTTCTAGTTATGACTTTCAGTTTGACGAATGCTCCCACAGTTTTCATGGATTTGATGAATAGAGTCTTTATAGAGTTCATCGATCAGTTGTGGTTGTGTTTATCGATGACATTTTAGTGTACTCTAAGAATCCGTTGCAGCACAAAGAGCATTTTAAGTTTGTTTTTCAGACGCTTAGAGACTCACAGCTGTATGCTAAGTTTTCCAAGTGCGAGTTTTGGTTGGACCGAGTTGTGTTTCTGGGTCACGTGATTTCTGTCAATGGTATTTCTGTGGATCCCAGTAAGGTTGAGGCTGTTCTCAACTGGGAGCGTCCCAAGAATGTTGCTGAGATTCGTAGTTTCTTGGGTTTGGTTGGCTATTATCGGTGTTTTATAGAAAGATTCTCTAGTATAGCTAAGCCAATGACGTAGTTGACTCAGAAAGACAAGAGGTTTGTGTGGAATGAGCAATGTGAGAATAGTTTTCTGTTGCTCAAGGAGAAGCTAACTACTGCACCTGTGTTAGCTCTGCAGTGTGGTTCAGGAGGTTTTGTTGTTTGTGCAGATGGTTCCTTGAATGTGTTGGGTTGTGTGTTGATGCAGAATGGTCGAGTCATTGTGTATGCCTCTCGGCAGTTGAAGCCGCATGAGACTCGTTACCCAGTTCATGATTTGGAGTTAGCAGCAATGGTTTTTTCTTTGAAGATTTTGGCGTCCACTACCTATATGGTGAGCAGTTTGTGGTGTACTCCGACCACAAGAGTATTCAGTATCTGTTTTCTCAGTCACATTTGAATATGAGACAGCGTAGATGGATGGAGCTGCTTAAAGATTTTGATTGTGAGATCAAATATCAGCCTGGGAAGATGAACGTAGTTGCTGATGCATTGAGAAGAAAGGCACAAGTGGCAATGCTGGCTTCGATGCAGATTTCGAAGGTCCATGAGCATCTAAGCACTACTGGTTGGTGATATTACCCAGCTGAGTATTATGTTGTGGTGTCTTCTTTTCAAGTTGAGCCACAGATTGTTGCTAGAATTAGGGAAGCTCAGAGGACCGATCCATCTATTCATGAGTTGAAATTGAAGGTGAGAGCTGGTCAGTTGGAGGACTACTATGTTTCGGCAGATGGTTGTTTGAGATTTCGTGATAGGTTGGTTGTGCCAAATATGTTTAATCTGAAAGAAGAGATCTTGCGAGAAGTGCATTGCAGTAGATACAGTGTCCATCCTGGTGCAAGGAAGATGTATCATGCCTTGAAGCAGCATTACTGGTGGGCAGGTTTGAAGAGTGATGTTGC
>KV004577.1:25536-42657 GCA_001598015.1 Dorcoceras hygrometricum
TGTATTGCCTGCTATCGCTAGGTAATGCAGGATTTATGATCTACGCACTTGATAGTTCCCAGGAGCAGCGATTAGAGTTGCGCGACATCCCCGTCGTTCGAGAGTTTCCCGACGTGTTTTCAGATGAGATTCCTGGATTCCCTCCTCGACGTGAGATCGACTTCAGTATTGAGTTGGTGCCCGGTACCGCTCCGATTTCTAGAGCTCCTTACCGGTTGGCACCCGCGGAGTTGAAAGAGCCGAAGGAGCAGTTGAGTGATCTCTTGGAGAGAGGCTTCATCAGACCGAGCATGTAGCCTTGGGGAGCTTCGATTATTTTTGTGAAGAAGAAAGATGGCACTATGAGGATGTGTGTGGACTTCAGACAGTTGAATAAAGCAACGGTGAAAAACAAGTATCCTTTGCCAAGGATTGATGACTTGTTCGATCAGTTGCAGGGATCGGTTGTTTACTCGAAGATTGACTTGCGCTCTGGTTATCACCAGTTGCGAATTAGAGACGCTGATGTGGCAAAGACAGCCTTCCGTACTCGATATGGGCATTTTGAGTTTCTTTTCATGTCGTTTGGATTGACGAATGCCCCCGCTGTCTTTATGGATTTGATGAACCGCGTCTTCAGCGAGTATATCGATCGATTCGTAATCGCCTTCATAGATGACATCTTGGTGTACTCGAGGAGCAAGAGGGAGCACAAGGAGCATCTGAGACTTGTATTGCAAAGAATGAGAGACTCGCAACTCTATGCCAAGTTCAGCAAGTGTGAGTTCTGGCTTGACAGGATTATCTTCTTGGGTCACGTGATTTCGGCACAAGGAATTTCGGTGGATCCTAGCAAGGTCGAAGCAGTTCTTAACTGGGAGACACCTAGGAATGTATCTGAGATCCGTAGTTTATTGGGATTGGCCGGCTATTATAGGCGTTTTATTGAGAAGTTTTCTTCGATAGCCAAGCCTATGATGCAGTTGACTCAGAAAGATAAGAGATTTGTATGGACTGATGAGTGCGAGTACAGTTTTCAGACGCTAAAGGAGAAGTTGACCACTGCTCCTGTCTTGGCCCTACCGTCTGGATCTGGAGATTTCGTGGTGTGCTCCGATGCTTCTCTAAATGGTTTAGGGTGTGTTCTGATGCAGAACGGGTACGTGATTGCGTATGCGTCTCAACAGCTGAAGGCTCACGAGACGAGGTACCCGGTTCATGATTTGGAGTTGGCTGCGATAGTTTTTGCCTTGAAGATTTGGTGGCATTATCTCTATGGTGAAGAATTTGTGGTGTACACCGACAACAAGAGCCTGAAATATATCTTCACGCAGTCAGATTTGAACATGAGGCAGCGACGCTGGATGGAATTGCTTAAGGACTTCGATTGTGAGATTCAATATCAGCCTGGGCGTGTGAACTTAGTAGCCGACGCTTTGAGCAGAAAGACACAGCCTGATATGTTAGCATCCTTGAGTATTTCAAAAGTTCATGAGGAGTTGAGTACGTCTGGTTGGCGATTCCAGTCGGGTGATCAGTATTTCTTTATTTCTTCTCTTCAGGTGGAACCGCAGATTGTGATGAACATCAGGGAGGTGCAGAGGACCGACCCCTATATCCATGAGTTGAGGATTAAGGCGCAGTCAAGTCAGTCTGATGATTTCTCTGTTGCTTCTGATGGATGTTTTAGGTTCAGAGGGAGATTAGTAGTTCCGAACCTGATTGATTTGAAGGAGACCCTCATGAATGAAGCACATTGTAGTCGGTACAGTGTGCATCCAAGCGAGCGAAAGATGTACCATGCCTTGAGTCTCACTACTGGTGGGCAGGTATGAAGAGCGACATTTCTGCTTTTGTTGCTAGATTTCTGAATTGCCAGCAGGTCAAGGCTGAGAGAATGAGACCTGGTGGATTGCTCCAGAGTTTAGAGGTGCCCCAATGGAAATGGGAGCACATCGCCATGGATTTTGTGACTCATCTACCTCGATCGAGTAGGGGATGCGATGTGATTTGGGTTGTGATTGATAGACTCTCGAAGTCAGCCCATTTCATTCCCTATGATGTGAGGTGTTCGATGAAAAAGATGGCAAAGTTTTACATCGACCATGTGGTTAGATTGCATGGAGTTCCGGTTTCGATAGTGTCTGACAGAGATCCGAGGTTCACTTCTCGCTTTTGGAAGAGTCTGCAAGCAGTAATGGGTTCGAGATTGGCGATGATCACAGCCTATCACCCACAGACAGACGGACAGTCTGAGCGGACTATCCAGAATTCAGAGGATATGCTGCGAGTAGTAGTGATGGATTTCAGCGGTGGCTGGCAGGATTCGCTTTCCTTGGTAGAGTTTTCGTATAACAACAGCTACCAAGTCACTATCGGAATGGCTCCGTTTGAGGCGTTTTATGGTCGAAAATGTAGATCCCCGATTTGTTGGGAAGAATTTGGCGAGAGACAGCTTTCTACACCGAAATTTGTTCAGCATATGAAGGATCAAATTGACTTGATCCGGAGTAGAATGAAAGCTGCTCAAGACCGTTTCTCTAGCTATGCGAACCGTAGACGTCGACCGTTAGAGTTTGAGGTTGGCGATCGTGTGTTTCTCAAGATTTCTCCTTTCAAGAGCATGATGAGATTCAGATTTAAAGGCAAATTGGCTCCCAGATTCGTTGGTCCCTTTGAGATTATCGAGCGGATTGGACAATTGGATTATAGATTGAGGCTGCCCGAGGAGTTAGCCGCGATGCATGACGTGTTTCATGTGTCAATGTTGAGAAAATATGAGCCTGATCCGTCCCATGTTTTGAGAACTGACAAAGTTGAGCCGGATTCTGCCTTGAGTTATGTCGAATATCCGGTGCGATGCATGACGTGTTTCATGTGTCAATGTTGAGAAAATATGAGCCTGATCCGTCCCATGTTTTGAGAACTGACAAAGTTGAGCCGGATTCTGCCTTGAGTTATGTCGAATATCCGGTGCAGATCTTGGATAGGAAGGAGAAGCAGCTGAGAAACAAGATAATCCCGTTGGTTATGGTCCAATGGAGCAAGCATGGCCGAGAAGAAGCGACCTGGGAAGTTGAGAAGAAGATGAGACAAGATTGGCTTCATCTGTTTGAGCACTGATGGTGCAGAATTTCCAGGTAAATTTCTAGTTTTATCTTCCAATTTAAGTAGCTGCCATGATTGATTGAATTTTCCCTGAGTTTACCTTTGATTTCGAGGACGAAATCCCTTAAGGTGGGGAGAATGTGAGGATTGTGAAATTAGATTTGTGATTAATTGAGTTGAATTTGGGATTAATCACATGTTTTTGAGGGAATTACGAAGGGAATATGGTTCCTGCTGATTCATCAGTCGCAGCGCTAGTATAGGAAACGAGAAATAGCGAAATTTGGTGAAGTCAACGCTGGTCAACAATACTGTAGCTACCTGCTGGTGTTGGCATCGGTAGGGTGACGTAGGCGTGACGCGTTGCATCTGCTGGTTTTAGTTCGTTTCGAAGGATTGCTGCTGGACGATATTGCTTTTGGCGCGAGAATGATTGAGGAAGCGACACGTGTTGGTCAACGTTTTGAGTGTTGACTAGGGGATTCAGCAGTTGTGTTAGATAGGAGTGACCAGCTGCTGATAGTAATGCTTACGTGTGCCTTGCGTCATAGTGTGAAACCAGCAGCAGGAGTTTCTCACATGCAACTGCTGGTGTTTGCATGCGTCGTCGTTTTATGAAAGCGTCTTTTACGCACGTGGTAACCAGCTGCGAGAGTTTTCCTTGTGCACCTGCTGGTTTTGTAAGTGCATCGACTGGATTTGTTTGTGTAGGCGGGGCGACGTCGTTTGATTAAGTTAAAACGTTGCGTTTTGGATGTTGCAGCTGGAACCAGCCGTTGGTTGTTTTGAAGAGATCTGCTGCCTGCTGATATAACGCTACTGCGTCGTTTTGATAAGTTGGAACGGTGTCGTTTTGGAGTGTTTTCTTGCGAATGCTTATTTGGTTGCTACTGCTGTTTTTAACGAAAGAAAGAGATGGTACCTGCTGGTCTAGTCGACTGAATTGATGATCAGCAGACGTTGGATTTGGGAGGTTATAAATGGAAGTGTCGTTCGACACTGAGGATTATTTTTGACCAGACATTCCTTATCTCCATTTCCAAACCCTCGATTATCTACTGTTCACCGTAACTTTCAATCGCCATTTTCCGTCGATTCCAGCCTCTGTTTTTGACGTTCTTGGTGGCACTGGACTCCTTGAGACTTGCTCTTCCCATTGATACTAGTTTGGAAGCTAGGAGCAACGAGTTGAGAAATCCCGAAGGCCCTGCTTGTTCGTGAGTTGCTGGTTTTGTTGAGCAGATTCTGCCGTCGTTTCTTTTGAGTTTTTGGGTTAGCATTTCTTGTAGTTGAGCTCGGTTTTAGTAGTTAATGCCTGTGTAGAAGTGTAGGATTGATGTATACTTCTGGCCGTAGGATTAACGTGATTGTGTAGCTGAATTGAGCTAAGATATTGAGTACCTGTAACAGATTTCAGCAGTTATGGGAAGTCCCTGCTGCGTGAATTGGACCAGGAGAAATCTGTTAGGTAATTTGAAGAAGAAAGGTACGAATTGAGCAGCACTTACAGCTTGAGCGTGAACATGACTGAATCGATGTTGTGAAATGTGTTGTGTTGCTGTTATATGTTTACGTGGAACAGCTGTTGAATTGATTGAACTCGATATTCTGTTTTCACGTATTATGATTTGTATGCATTGAGCATTGATATTGATTGGCATACATGCATACATATTGGGCCTTGTCAGATTTGATTGATGACCCGAGCCACGTTGGAGCTGGCCAACAGATGTGTTGTGCCCTAGTCCAACGCTATCATCAGAGCGGTGACTACCTGATACGAGTGTCTACCACCGAGCTGTGATGGGCTGACGGGCCCCGATGATCACGGACCGATGATTTCTCGGTTGATAGACCGTGGTATTGAGGCGACTTGATATGAATTGCCGGTTGATAGGCTGGCCTAGTTGACCGATTTTTCCTTTGACAGCCACATGCATTTCATAGCATTGATTGTTAGCATGTTGCATGCGTAGCTGTTTGATAGCTCTTCGTACTGAGGCTTGACCTCGTACTTGTTTCCTGCTTTTTTTGTTGTTTGGGTCTGTGTTGCCCATTTGCAGGAACTTCAGGTAACCAAGCTGGACAGAGTGGAAGTTCAGCTGGTTGATCCCCGCGTCCCTGAGTCCCAGTCTATGTATATGATATGTATTGAGCCGGGGGATGCCCCATGTTATCATGTATTGGGGATTTGTATTTGATTGATATTACGTTGTTACCTGTTGTGTTTGAGTTTGAGTCAACTCATATTTTAATTATCGATATTTTGAATGTATGATTTGAGTTCAGGCCCATTGTATTTCGAAAAATTTTTAAGCCCTGATTTTAAGCTTTCCGTGTTTATGCGCTTATTATGTGTTAATCGTTAGTAATTAGACGGGGCCTGACATTTATGCTAGCTGTTTCATGTGAATTGAATACACGCATTTATTCACGCATATTTCAGAACCCTTGTGTATCGTATTTTGCAGCCTTGTATCTTGTATTGCTGTTGTTGATTCTTACCAGGATGCGAGGGCGAGCGGCAATACCGCACTCTCATCTCCCTGCTGGAATCGTTAGCCACCATGCGCCGAGTGGTTAACTACCACAGTTCATGGGAGAGGCAACGGCAGGTTGAGTTGTTTGATGCATCTGGTATTAGGGTGTTGTTTCATGGCAAGTGTCTCATTACCACACTGTGAACACACCACGTGGCCACTGTTATTGCAGATTCTTGGAGCTGTGCTTGAGTTTCTTGCTCCCTTGTGGGTCGAGCCTTCTGTTGTTATCCGGTGTCTCATGCATAGCATCTGCATTTTATCTTATGCATTTCCTTCGCTGCTTTACTTGCTCTCTGTACTGGGGTTTGACCCCATGTCCCTCTAGGGCTTGTTTTGTTTCCTTGTTTGTGTTGTTTTCAGGAAACCCAGGTTTTACGGCTGGTGTGGCTTTAACCCAGCTGGTGGTGCCCCAGGAGGTGGTTAGCGTGTCCCAGTTGCGTATAGCATATATATATATATATATATGTATCAGTTAGCCAGGGGGATGCCCTGCGCTTTGTTATTTGTCCTGTAGTTGGTTTCTGATATATGTTGTCGTTGGATGTTGTTATGCTATACTGTTTCTGTTGTTGTTGGATTTTAAACTGGGAATCGTATTTTGAGTATTATTGTATTTTAAATTATATTGTTTTAAACCGTCAGGCCAAAAGCGAAAAAATTTTACCCGCTTTTTGATAGCTTCCGCATGTGTTTGTATGATTTTGCTCTATTTAGATCACGAGGCCTGATATTTTTGGTATCAGAGCTCAAGCTGGGATAAGCTCAATTTCTTTGATCTCACTCGAGTCTAGGCACAGTGTTGTGTGTTGCATGTGCTTGGTTATGTGACTACGTGCTGCATATTTCTGTGTTATGTGCTATCTATGCCGTATTTTTTCTGTTTTGCTTGATCTTGTCGAGTGTTTTCGTAGATGCCGCCTAGACGTCGTAGTAGAGGTAGGGGGCAGTTTGAGGAATCGGCAGGACAGAACGAGGATAGGCGTAGTGCTCGCAGTCATACTCATGTTAGTGAGGAGGAGGAAGTTGGTGATTTGCCTCCCCCGGTGGAGCGGATGGATGTGGTGATCGCTCGGTTTCAGAGGATGAACCCTCCAGTATTCAATGGTGACGAGTCCAGTGAGGATGCGGATTCGTGGCTCCGGAACGTGCTCTTTTTGACCGAGTTCCGTATAAAGTTTGCTTGATCTTGTCGAGTGTTTTCGTAGATGCCGCCTAGACGTCGTAGTAGAGGTAGGGGGCAGTTTGAGGAATCGGCAGGACAGAACGAGGATAGGCGTAGTGCTCGCAGTCATACTCATGTTAGTGAGGAGGAGGAAGTTGGTGATTTGCCTCCCCCGGTGGAGCGGATGGATGTGGTGATCGCTCGGTTTCAGAGGATGAACCCTCCAGTATTCAATGGTGACGAGTCCAGTGAGGATGCGGATTCGTGGCTCCGGAACGTGCTCTTTTTGACCGAGTTCCGTATAATGATGATCTTCGGCTGAGTTTAGTGACTCTCTTGCTTAGGAAGGCCGCAGAGCGCTGGTGGCGAGGTGCTTCGAGTACTTTGCTGGAGACCGGAGTTGGGATCTCTTGGGATAGTTTCTGTACCACCTTCCGGCAGGAGTATGTCCCGGAATCTTATGTGAACGCCCGTGAGAGGGAGTTTGATCGTTTGGAGCAGGGCTCCATGTCAGTGAGGGAGTATGCGCGTCGGTTCTCTTCCTTGTTGGCGTACGTTCCCCATGTTTCCGGTCGGGAGAGGGCCAAGCGGACTCGATTTATTGAGGGTTTGAATGATGAGCTTTATCAGATGGTGTTGACCAGCAAACCCAAAACGTATGCTGAGGCAGTGGATAGTGCCCTTGATCTCGAGGAGGGCATGCGGAGTCGTAGTGCTCGTCGGCAGCAGGCACCGCAGGGTGGTCGTCCTGCCATTCAGGGAGCGCAGTCTTCTCTGTCCTCCCAGTCAGCCAATCAACCCCAACAGCAGCAGCAGCCACAGGTGGCTCAGCAATCTGGCCGTCAGAGGTTTCGACCCCAAGGTCAGCAGTTCAAGAAGAAGTCGGGTTCTGGCTCTTCTGGTTCTGGCAGTTCGAATAGCAGTGGATCTCAGACTGAGTTTTGTGGATTTTGCGGTGGGAAGCATCCTCCCACGCAGTGTGTTGGCGTGCGTTCCTGCAACCTTTGTGGTCAGTACGGGCATTTCGCGAGAGTGTGTCCGTCATCTGGATCACAGCAGACCGCGGCCCAGCCTCAGGCTCGTGGAGGTCAGTCTAGGGGCCGTTCTCAGCAGTTTCGGCAGCCCCGATTGGGTGAGACTCAGTTTAGGCTGTTTCAGCAGCCTGGCATCACAGCAGACCGCGGCCCAGCCTCAGGCTCGTGGAGGTCAGTCTAGGGGCCGTTCTCAGCAGTTTCGGCAGCCCCGATTGGGTGAGACTCAGTTTAGGCTGTTTCAGCAGCCTGGCCCTTCGCGCTTTGGGCAGTCGTCTCAGCCTTTCTTCTCAGGACCCCAGCATGCTCAGGTTAATGCCATTACGAGGAAGCAGGCCGAGGAGACACCGAGCCGGGTGATTGGAGGTACATGTCTTGTCTTTGACTTTCCTGCTCGTGTGTTGTTTGACACCGATGCATCGCATTCGTTTATTTCTGATTCGTTTGTTGTTGAGCATGGTCTGTGTACCATCCCTTTGCGCGATGTCGTTTCTGTTTCTACCCCTGTTGGTGTGAGTCTGTTCTCCCAGGAAGTTTTGTTGGATGGCGTGTTGCGGTTTGGTGAGCATGTCCTGTTAGAGAACTTGATCCGTTTGATGCTTTGGGATTTCGATTGCATAATTGGGATGGATGTGTTGTCCAACTATAGGGCTTCCGTGGATTGCTTCCATGGGATTGTGCGTTTTAGGCCTATGTCTGGCGAGAAGTGGAACTTCTATGGCCAGGATTCTAGATCGAAGATCCCGTTGATCTCAGCGATGGAGATGTTTAGCTTGTTGTCTTTGGGGAATGCTGGCTTTATGATCTACGCTTTGGATGCATCTTCTTCTTCCCGCGTTCAGCTCAGTGATGTTCCCGTGGTGTGTCATTTCCCGGATGTGTTCTCGGAGGAGATTCCTGGTTTTCCTCCGAGGCAGGAGATCGAATTTAGCATAGAGCTGGTTCCTGGAACAGCTCCGATTTTGCGTGCTCCTTATCGTCTGGCGCCTGTGGAGTTGAGAGAACTCAAGGTGCAGTTAGATGATTTGCTGGAGAAAGGTTTTATTCATCCTAGTATGACACCGTGGGGAGCGCCTATACTGTTTGTGAAGAAGAATGATGGCTCAATGCGAATGTGCATTGATTTTCGCCAGTTCAATAAAGCCACTGTGAAGAACAAGTACCCGTTGCCGAGAATTGATGATCTGTTGCAAGGTTCTGCGGTATATTCAAAGATTGATCTTCGTTCCGGGTACCATCAGCTGAGAGTGAGAGATTAGGATGTCGCGAAGACTGCGTTTCGTACGAGGTACGGACACTTTGAGTTTTTGGTGATGCCGTTTGGTTTGACCAACGCGCCTGCAGTCTTTATGGATTTGATGAACCGAGTTTTCCGCGAGTTTATCGATCAGTTTGTGATCGTGTTCATCGACGACATCTTAGTCTATTCGAGGACTCCTTTGGAGCACAAGGAGCATTTTCGGATTGTCCTTCAGACGCTGAGAGACCAGCAGTTGTATGCAAAGTTCTCCAAGTGTGAGTTCTGGTTGGATTGCGTCGTATTCTTGGGACATGTGATTTCAGCCGAGGGGCTTTCGATGGATCCTAGCAAAGTTGATGCTGTTCTGAACTGGGAGCGTCCCAGAAATGTTTCCGAGATTCGTAGTTTCTTGGGTCTGGCTGGCTATTATCGTCGCTTCATTGAGGGATTCTCAAGTATAGCAAAGCCGATGACTCAATTAACGCAGAAGGACAAGAGGTTTGTTTGGACTGAGCAGTGCGAGAATGCTTTTCAACTGTTCAAGGAAAAGTTGACTACTGCGCCTGTGTTGGCTCTACCGTCCGGTTCAGGTGGTTTTGTTGTTTGTTCTGACGCTTTGCTTAATGGATTGGGTTGTGTGTTGATGCAAAATGGTCGAGTCATTGCATATGCCTCGCGGAAGTTGAAACCACATGAGACTCGTTACCCAGTCCATGATTTGGAGTTAGCGGCGGTGGTCTTTGCGTTAAAGATCTGGCGTCACTACCTGTATGGCGAGCAGTTTGTGGTGTACTCCGACCACAAGAGTTTGCAATACTTGTTTTCGCAGCCTGACCTGAATATGAGACAGCGACAGTGGATGGAGCTGCTAAAAGACTTTGATTGTGTGATTAAGTACCAGCTTGGGAAGTAGAACATGGTGGCCGATGCTTTGAGCAGGAAGGCTAGTGAGATGCTTGCATCGTTATACATCTCTAAGGATCAGGAGCATCTAAACACTACGGGTTGGAGATTTTACCCGGCTGAGGATTATGTGGTGGTTTCTTCTTTCCAAGTGGAGCCACAGATTGTTTCTACCATTCAAGCAGCTCAAAGGACCGATCCGTCTATCCACGAGTTAAAGTTGAAAGTCAGGGCTGGCGAACTTGAGGATTACTCTGTCTCTTCCGATGGTTGTTTGCGTTTTCGGAGCAGGTTGGTTGTGCCCAATTTGATTGATTTGAAGGACGAGATCCTTTGGGAAACGCACTGTAGCAGACATAGTGTTCATCCTGGTGCATGGAAGATGTACCATGCTTTGAAGACGCACTTTTGGTGGGCTGGCCTAAAGAGCGACGTTGTTGGTTTTTTCGCTCGTTGTTTGAATTGCCAGATGGTAAAGGCCGAAAGGATGCGACCTGGTGGTCTGTTGCAGAGTTTGGAAGTGCTCCAATGGAATTGGGAGCACATTGCTATGGATTTCGTGACGCATCTGCCTCGTTACAGCAGAGGATGCAATGCTATTTGGGTGGTTGTAGACCGACTGTCGAAGTCTGCACACTTCATTCCCTATGGGATGACCTTCTCGTTGAAGAAGATGGCGAAGCTGTACGTTGATTTTGTGTTAGGCTGCATGGTGTGCCCGTTTCGATCGTTTCCGACCGAGATCCGAGGTTTACTTCCAGGTTTTGGAAGAGTTTGTGACGATTGATATGGCACCTTTTGAGGCTTTGTATGGCATAAAGTGAAGATCTCCGGTATGTTGGAAAGAAGTGGGGGAGAAGCAGCTATCTGCCCCTGACTTTGTGCAGCAAATGAAAGATCATGTGGATCTTATTCGACAGCGAATGAAAGCTGCCCAAGTTTGCCAAGCCAGTTATCCGAATAAGAGGCGTCGTACTCTTGAGTTTCAGGTTGGTGATCGTGTATTTCTCAAGGTTTCTCCGTTTCGTAGTGTGATGCTCTTTGGACGCAATGGAAAGTTAGCCCCTCGTTACGTTGGTCCGTATGAGATTGTTGAGAGGATTGGCCCTTTAGCATATCGGCTGTTGTTGCCGCCAGAGTTGTCTTCTCTTCATGACGTCTTCCATGTTTCCATGTTGAAGAAGTATGAGCCAGATCTGTATCATGTGCTTAGAACTGACGAGGTGGAGCTAGATCAGTCGTTAAGTTATCAAGAATATCCTTTGCAGATCCTCGGCAGAAAAGAGAAACAACAGAGAAATAAGACCATTCCGTTGGTAATGGTGCAGTGGAGCAAACATGGAAGGGAAGAAGATACTTGGAAGAAAAGATGCAGCGCGAGTGGCCGCATCTGTTTGAGTAGCTGTTGAGCTAAATTTCTAGTAGTTTGTAGCTTTTGGTTGTATTTCTTCCCTAGTTGTTGTTATATGTTTGATCAGTTATCTTGAATTCTTGGCTTGTGTTAGGCGAGTTTGTTTTGTATTTTGCTGATGTATCTGGTTTCAGAATTATTGTGTTGATTTCGAGGACGAAATCCTTTTTAGTGGGGGAGAAATGTGAGACCTGGATTTGTATTAGAGATTTCTGGTGGTTTGGATCTCTGTTTGTATGTTTGGTTTGCATTTTCGGGTCTGAATTAGCATTTGGGTCATTTTTGGGAGTTTTCGTGTTTTTGAATTTGAAAGCTGGTTTTTGGTGAAAGCTGGTTTTTGGTGAAAGCTGGTTGCATAGTGAAACGCCGTCGTATTGGAGAGACCTGGTAGCGTTTGTAAAAATCAGCAGTTGCCTTAGCATGGTATCGCGTTGGATACGGTGTCGTTTGAATAAGTTGGAGCGACGTCGTTTTGGTGTAGCGTTAGTGTGAGATCTGGTCGCGTGTGTCTGCTGGTTGTCCAGTCGAGGCAGATATCAACGCGGGTCAACATCACTGTACTGCGAGGAGGAAACGTCGTCGTTTTGGCTAGCGCTAAGGAACCAGTCGATGCGCATATTTGATTTCCAGATGTCAACGGTGGTCAACGTTCCTGTAGCTCGCGTCTGGTTTTCCTGTAGCTTGCCCCTGGTATTGCGCGAGAGGACCGGATTTGATGACGTGGAAATGCGATTCCGTTTTACTTAGTTGCAACGCTGCATTTTGTATGTTGCAGCTGGTTCAAACTTTTTTATTTTTAACCAGCGTCTGGCTGTCCAGCTGCGAGAGATTTGTTCGCTACTGTAGCTTGCAGCTGGTAGTGGTTATTGTAGCTAGCGACTGGATGACGTAGGCTATGCGTCTTCGTTTTGTTTAGCGTGGTTTGAGATTTCAGCAGCTGGTTTCTTTGCATCTGCTGGTTGGTTGTGCCTGCTGGTTTTTGTCGGTGTATTTGTTTACGAAAATTCGTTCTTCGCTTCGAACCCTTGACTACTGTTCACCGTTGAATTTATCCGGTGATTCCCGTAGATTCCGGCCGTCGTCTTGGACAATTGAGGTAGCATTGGACTCCTCTTGCAAAGCTCTATCATTCCATACCACTTTGGGAGGCTGTGATCAGCTAGTTGAGGAACGCGAAGTTGCTGCTTGGTTGTGCGTGGTACCGTACAGGTAGAACTTCGTTCCTTTTGTGATAAGATCTGTTCCTAGCCTCAAATTAAGCTCCCTGCTGAGTTGTGTTGTTGAGATTAGTCGTTGGTTTGGTTGAGCGTAGATCCCAGCCGTGAGCTTCTATAATTGGCCGTGAGTTTTTTGCATCTTTTGAGATCTGTGTGTTGTGTATCTAGCAGGTTGTTATCCAGAACTCTCGGGCCTGTTTTGTAGTAATTGTTGCACAAAAGTATAAGGTACGGATTTGAGCTTGATGTAGCTTGGAATTGGCGTGAGATATTATGCGTGGCTGCTGGGATGTTTCGGTGAACTTATTTGTGTATTGCTTGCTGAGCATTGGTGTTTATGCTAGCTGTTTCATGTGAATTTCATACACGCATTTGTTCACGCATATTTCAGATCCCTTGTGTATCGTATTTTGCAGCCTTGTATCTTGTATTGCTGTTGTTGATTCTTACCAGGATGCGAGGGCGAGCGGAAAAACCGCACTCTCATCTCCCTGCTGGGATCGTTAGCCACCATGCGCCGAGTGGTTAACTACCACAGTTCATGGGCGAGGCAACGGCAGGTTGAGTTGTTTGATGCATCTGGTATTAGGGTGTTGTTTCATGGCGAGTGGCTTATTACCACACTGTGAACACACCCCCTGGCCACTGTTATTGCAGATTCTTGGAGCTGTGCTTGAGTTCCTTGCTCCCTTGTTGGTCGAGCCTTCTGTTGTTATCCGGTGTCTCATGCATAGCATCTACATCTTATCTTATGCATTTCCTTAGCTGCTTTACTTGCTCTCCGTACTGGGGTTTGACCCCATGTCCCTCTGGGCTTGGTTTGTTTCCTTGTTTGTGTTGTTTTCAGGAAACCCAGGTTTTACGGCTGGTCGTGGCTATAACCCAGCTGGTGGTGTCCCAGGAGGTGTTTAGCGTGTCCCAGTTGCGTATAGCATATATATATATATGAATCAGTTAGCCAGGGGGATGCCCTGCGCTTTGTTATTGTATCCTGTAGTTGGAGTCTGATACATGTAGTCGTTGGATGTCGTTATGCTATACTGTTTCTGTTGTTGTTGGATTTTAAACTGGGAATCGTATTTTTAGTATTCTTGTATTTTAAATTATATTGTTTTAAACCGTCAGGCCAAAAGAGAAAATTTTACCCGCTTTTTGATAGCATCCGCATGTGTTTGTATAGTTGCTTGGACTTTGGAAAACTGTTTAACATGTAGTCGTTGATGTCGTTATGCTATACTGTTTCTGTTGTTGTTGGATTTTAAACTGGGAATTCGTATTTTTAGTATTCTTAGTATTTTAAATTATATTGTTTTAAACCGTCAGGCCAAAAGTAGAAAAAATTTTACCCGCTTTTTGATAGCATCCGCATGTGTTTGTATAGTTGCTTGGACTTTGGAAAATGTTTCAAAATATTTCCAGGCATTCCACACTTGTAGCAGACATTTTGTCCAAGTCTGCATTGTCCCAAATGAGGCTTCTGACATTTAGGACATAATGGCCTATTATTACCAGCAGGGACAGAACTTATAGGTTGAATCTATAAAGGCTTTTGCTCTTGAGGTCTCTGCTGGTTCTTGTTCTGTTTCTTAAATGGCCTTTGATCCTTCTGCTGAAAGGCTTGTCTCTTTTGTTGCCTTTCTTCATCAAGATCATTCCAATCCCTTTCGATTTGCAGGGCTCTATCCACTGCTTTCCTGTAAGTTCTTGGCACTGACAGCCTAACATTCATTTTAAACATAGGCTTCAACCCTTCCACGAAGTGACTCAATTTATCTTCTGGGTCACTTCCTATCAGTGGCACAAAATAGCACCCTCTTTCAAACTTCCGCACATACTCCTGTACGGTTAAACTCCCTTGCTTGAGGGTAAAAAATTCCCTCTTCAATTCAGATCTCTTTCCCACCGTGAAGTATTGCTCGTAGAATACTTGCTTGAAATCTGCCCATGTGAGATTCAGAAGATCCACAGACAACTTGGCTCCTTCCCACCAAATCATCGCATATTTCCTTAACATATAGATAGCGCACCTGGGTCTATCTAAATCAGGTGTTTGGAGGTAATCAAAAATAACCTCCATAGACTTGATCCAACTCTCAGCAATTAGTGGATCAGTAGTACCAGTACATTCTTTAGGCTTCTGGCGCCTAAATTTCTCTTGGGGGTCATCGTTACTTGGTCCCCTGCTGCTGGAATATTGCCAATTTCCTCTGTTGTTGTTCTTTTCTACCAGCATTCTTAACAATTGAGTGATATTAGCATTGTTATCACTCTCGGTTTCTTCTAGAGGATTACTTCTTCTAGCTCTTCCTCTTCCTGACATTCTATATTCTATAGCCCATAATCCACCACATGCATAAATCAGAACATGCTAAATTAAAAGACAATGCTCTGAAAATAAACTCACAATAGAGGAACAGACGATGAACTTTTATCCAGCTGATGGTGAGTGTGTTTATCTCAGGAACGTTGCTCTGATACCATGTTGTGACGCCCGAACCCACGGGAATCACGATTTGGGGTGAATAAAAATTTTTCGAGTAAAAGAAGGGCTAAAAGATAATTCGCTGTAGGCTGTATCTCCTATAACTTGAAGAAAACTCGAAACACAAACCAGACACAGACAATTTACACTATCGCGGCGCCAACTGCTGGAAACAATGATTGCGGAAAACAAGTCTTATATATATATTGCAATTGCGTTTACAACAATTGTCATTCTATAGGAATATACAAAAGTCGTAACTGATCTAATACAGATCCTACAAAAGATAAAACAACATTATCCTAGACACGGATTACATGGGCCCCTTGATAAACACAACCACCCAGCTGCTGGTTCAATTTTCACCTGCTGTTCTTCCATCAGTTGTCGCACCTGCACCATTTTAAAAGCTAGTGAGCCTAAGGGCTCAGCAGGTAAAACCTGGGTAATAACAATTCAAATATACAGGTGGACATCTGTTCAATACATATGCTAAGGAACTCCAATGAACAATATCATTTTCGTAAACAGTTCAATATACATTTCAATGGCAGAAACAGGGGATGATAGCCCAGCTTCTCATTTATAACAATTTCAATATCATTTCAGTTGGTTATGGCATATAAGTTCCTCATGGTCCAATTTGCACTTTGATCAAAATGACTTCTGATATCAGTTTTAGCATATAGCTCATATTAAAGGGCAATCGTTATTTAGACAACTGCTCACCCTTCTTCAATGGGTGACCGTCAACTATCTATGCCATAATCTAAAATAGATTTTGTTCCTTAACAATTCTTTCTTTAAACATTCCTTGAAATTTCTGTAAATCATCGGGTTCCATCATTTTAAACATTTGCTTCCCATTTTAAAACTTTTCTGAGAATCGAATTCAACCTCTGGGAACTTATCGTTAAAATGGAACTGGTCGAAAGAAAACCAGTCGCAAGGAATAGGAAACCAGTCGCAAGACAGGAATCCAGTCACAAGGTCTTTTAAACAAATGTAAAGTGAAGCGACGTCGTTAGCGCATAAACCAGTCGCAATGAACAGTGCAACCAATCGCAGGATAAGAAAACGCTAACATACAGAACCAGTCGCAACTTGAAATATATGAATTAAGTGAATCGTAGCGTTTCAAGCTAGTCGCAGGAATAAAATAAATATTGCAACTGCTGAATTAGTTCAATAGGAATGCACCTGCTGGTGTTAACAAAGAAATACACCTGCTGGTTTTAGCAAAACAAATGCACCTGCTGGTGAATAGTGCACCAACTGGAATTTACGAAAGAAATACAACGACTGAAATATTTCAATAGGAATGCACCTGCTGATGTACAGTGCATCTGCTGATTTTATGAAGACAACGCAACTGCGGAATTCTAACAAAGGAATTGAAACTGCTGATTTTACGATAACAATGCAGCTGCTGATTTTCAACAAAGGAATAAAACTGGTGATTTTACGATAACAATGCAGCTGCTGATTTTCAACAAAGAAGTGCAACTGCTGATTTTAACAAGGAAAGATGCACCTGGTGATGAACAGTGTATCTGCTGGAATTTACGAAAGACACTTGTAATATCGAAACAATGATCACGCTACCAGCCGTCGCCTATTAAAATAGACTTTATACTGATTCAACTAGCAACTACCGATTACACAATCATCAAATCCCGACATTACAGCAAAAAGGAAGAACATTCGTAAACATTATAACAATGGAGCTGCTGAATCTTAACAAGGAGATGCAGCTGCTGGAACATAACTCGACATTTGTAACATCAAAACAACAACTATGCCATCCGCCGTTGCCTATCAAAATACTTTATAATGATTCAACTAGCAACTACCGATTACACCGTTATCAAATCTTGATATTACGACTTTTAAACTGAAGAACATTCATAAACTTTCTTGAACAATCGAATCCTCAGTTCTTTGAAACATTCATAACTTTCTGGAAAACATTTTGGAAGCATCAATATCATTTCAAAACATCATTTTGAACCCATCTTTCCTTTCCTTTTTCATGTTTAAAACAT